>JAPEBW010001540.1:0-22465 GCA_027405785.1 Ophiocordyceps robertsii | reverse complement strand
GCCGTGCGAGTGCCGCAGCGGGCGACACACAAGATAGGGCGAGACAAGACAGTGACAGCAGGCAGAGACAGCGTAAGGGACGTGTCTCGGGAGCGCACGTTGTCGGCGGACGAGGCGGGACTGTTCGTCGATGGCGCCGTGCGTCGAGACACACCAGTTGGTGCCATGCTTTTACCCAGTTTGACCATCC
Organism: Ophiocordyceps robertsii; assembly: GCA_027405785.1. NCBI lineage: Eukaryota > Fungi > Ascomycota > Sordariomycetes > Hypocreales > Ophiocordycipitaceae > Ophiocordyceps > Ophiocordyceps robertsii. The sequence goes on along the minus strand of JAPEBW010001540.1, from coordinate 22,275 downwards.
AACGCAGTCAAGTGGGCGCTCGCCGTTTGACCCAGGACGAGCCATCGCCGTCCCCCTTTTGGCGGCAGCTCCTCTTTGCTCCAGCATACATGCATGCATACCTACCGAGGGCCCCCTTGCGGCAGAATCGGTGGATGCGAGGCAGGCCAAGGCGGCCCGGGTCCACGGGCTTGCTTGTTCGCTCCAAAACAGACTTGCGCGCACATACCGGCCATGGTGCCACGCAGAGTTCGCCTTGCCCTCCCTTTTTCTTCTTCTTCCTTCTCGTCTTGCCCGGCGCCCGTGTATCAGACGGGAGGAGGAGTGGGGGATGAGGCCGCGGGGGAGGCTGGTGCTTGGGGGCGAAGGGAGAAGAAGCAGACGACGACGATCGAGTGATGGGCGAGGAGGAGGGAATGCGAGTCGCTGGTGTGTGCCCTCCTCACGTGCACACAGCGCCCCCTGACATAGGTATGTATATACAGAGTACCTTGTGTGCATATGTCCACCGCCGCCCGACCGACTCATGTGACTTTATGCTCCCGACACTTAGAAATAACCTTGACGCGAAAGACAACTACGGCATAGAGAGTACATGGTACGCACCAGCCTTACTTACGTCATGCCCACCATGCATCTCGATCTCCAAGCCCGCGCCCAAGACCAAACGCCCTGCCTCCGGGCACCGACTAATCATGCAAATCGCAAACTCGATGCACACACATATTCCATGCACACAAGACCCGAACCTGCACTTTTTCTTGCGAGTTGGCCATTGAGCAAAGTACCTCCGAATATAGTAATCGTACAGAGTCAATTGTCAATATCCCCCTAAACTGCTCCCAGCCAATCGTCTTGCCCCTCCCCTACCCAGCCATTTATTTAATCAATGATTACCTCTCTGCCCCATTCATCCAACCCGTCACTTGGTCAATAGGCACGCAAACCTCGCTTGGCCGGGTCAGCTTTTTTCTTGATTCATGGTACAGCAATGCTGTGCTATCTTTTGTGCTATGCAAGGCCAAAGCGTTGCCTCCACGGCTCCAGACGATTTGTGCCTCTTTCCATTAGACGCATCCACATTGTAGTGATTGCTCGTCCGAGCCCGCGCGTCTTTGCCGGACCCTCGGCATCAAGCCGCCTGCCGTGTCTGACAGGCCTTGCCGCCAACGCGCCTTGCACTCTACCCCTTCCGGGTCCACTTCCTGTTGGATCATGGCCATCGTGCATTCTCCTTCTTCCCGATTTTTTTGTGACCAACCAAGCTTCCCTTCCTTCGGGCTGCGATCCCTTCCGAGCCGAGCCCCTTGTCGAATAGGTGGCACACTATCGACGCGCGTCATCCCTAGCCTCGTCCTGTCTATGCCAACGGGGCATCGAACCAAGGCCTGGTGATATCCCCAAGCGGTGAATGCAAAAAAGATGTGAAGAAAAAAATTGAAAACTAGAAGAGAAGAGTCGGGTGGGGTATGATCATCGGGGTGCCCTTTTTTTTGGTGCCGCAAGACTTGCTGGGGATGAAATTCGGATTCGCGACTGTAGAAGAAACAAGGCAATTCGCTAAATGCTGTAACGTAGAGAAATGCAAGCGCGTTGCATTGCGCCGACGGCGCGATCAACTTCGAGGACCAGGGCCCTGCGTTGGCGGACGACATCCAGCAGTCGCACATTTGGTATCTTGTCGTTGATCGGCTGCCACGTGTGGCGCTGTGCCCATCCCCAGAGGGTGAGGAGACTGGCATCAGGCACCATCTGGGCCGGCCACCAGCTCGGCGCCGAAGAGTAGGGAGACTGCCGCCAGCTATCCTATTGCTGGTGGAGCCCCTGCTGGTTCGGCACACCGACCGGACGGCCATGCTGCGTGTAGGTCGAGGCGTGGTGCTGCGTGTAGGTCGAGGCGTGGTGCTGCTGCTGCGGCGTGGGCGTGACGGGGCACCGGGGTGGTAGCGGATACGCGTCTCTCGGCATGTTGCCGGCAAAGCAAGCACCGTCGGGGGTGATGGGAGGGGTGAGGTAGCCGTCAAAGTTGCTGGGAACCATGGGTCCCTTTTGAGGCGTGCTGTAAATGTCTCCGTGCTTCGAGGCCATCTCGGCGGGCGGCGAGGGCGGGACAGCGTTGCGCTGCTGAGCCTGGGCCATGGCGGCGGCGCGCGCCGAGGCAAACTCGGCCAGTCGGTGCGAGACTCGGTACGTGCCTGGTGACGAGTACTTCCGGGCCAGTGTAGGCGACGGCTGGTCGAGGTGATGCGACAGGGCCTCGGCCACGGCACTCTCCTCCTGATCCAACTCCCGGTCGGCGACGTCGGGTCGGCCCAGGATAGCTCGGGCCACGGCCAGGGAGGCACGTGCCAGGGTCGACGGCTTGGTCGAGACGAAGTCTCGGTGGTAGAGGGCCATTTCGCAGAGGTAAGAGGCCATGCAGTCCACCTCCTTGTCGTCACGCTCGTATGTCACCAGTAGTTGCGAGAAGAAGTCGACGGTCGGGTGGCCGATGGTCCACTCGAGTGTGTTGAGGACGTGCATCTCCATCTGCGTGAACATGCCGGCGTCGTATAGGCCGCAGCACATGTTGCTGAGCTCGGAAATCTGAGGCACCCGGTCCTTCTTGTCACCGTACTTGGCCGCTATTAATAGGGCGGCGCAGCCGACCAGTTGGTAATGATGCTTATACACCACTCTCCTGGAGCAGTATCGGTCCAACAGGTTGACGGTGAGGAACAGCGTTTCGGGAAGGAGGACAAAGGCGGCATGTGCCTCGACGAGGAAGTCGATGAGATAGGGTCTCATGTACCACTGGATCTCGCGCTGCATGTCGATGAGGCTGGCGTCGGCAAGAGTTTCGTCCTGCAGCCAGGAGGCGCGGTCAGCAGTGTCCCCAGGGACGAGCAGAGAGGAGAAAACATGCCTCCATTGTCTGCATGTGCCTCAGCACGTCCTCGAGGTACTCCTCGGCAGCTAGGCGCGAGAGCTCGCCAGCAATGACGTCTTGCCTTTGGCGGGCAATCATTTTGGCAGCGGTGCGGGCGTCGTGGCCGGGCTGGTACGGGTCGTCGGACTCGACAAAGGTCTCGTCGGCGTGGGAGAACTCCATGGTGAGGCGGGCCGGACGAACGACGACAGGGCTGAGTCAAGGAGTGCGGGAAGACGGGCGAGTTTATAGACTCGAGTGCGGGACGTCGTCGAGGTCAAGGAGTGAATGCAAAGTTCTCCAGGAATCTTGTGGTCGGAGACGGTTTCGATAGTAAACGGACTCGGGCGCGGTGCAAGGAGTGTGCGGTACCCAAAAAGGAACCCAGGGTATTAGGAAATTAAAGAGCGTGATGGAGAACTAATGGAAAAGAGTGAATGTGGCTGGGAACGGAGCCAGAACCATGGACTCGAAGTTGGCAGAGGCAACGAGGGAAGGGGCCTGTTTAAGGACGTCGTCGACCACTATTGGATATCTAAATGCAATAAAAAGTGACCCCGTTAGTATGGGGCACCCATTGTCGATCGAGCCTTGGGTGGCGTAAAGAGACAAGCGTGAGTAGCCGGCGGGGGACGTTGTAAGTAGTGCGGCGGCGCCCTTTGAGAGTAGGGGTTTGGCTTTGGCACGAGGAATGCGGTGGATTGGCAAGGGAAAGGGGAGAAAAAAGGCTTACCTCCACACGGGCGGGAAAGGGACGAGACAGAGACGAGACGCGCCCTCTGATTGGCCGGATCAACGAGTTAACGTCTCCGGCAGAGCAAAAGGATTGAAGTCGAACGCGACTGTGGAGAAGGCTGAGATATGCAGCGAGCAGCACGGCATGCAGCTGGGCGAGGGAGCAGCGAGAAAGATTAGATGCCGCCGAACCCTAATCTCGGGATGGGTTCCACGAAGCATACCTCTCTGCACTGGGCGTTGCGAATTGCCGTGTGCCGCAATCGAGGCGCGACGCTTGCCAGGCGGGCCAATCAATATGGCATTGACAGAGGGCCTCGTCTATCGGGGCGGAGAGCAGGATGTGGGAGGGCGGACTGGTCGACGGGAGTCGAAAAGTCGAATTTTACTGGTGCAGGATCTGTAGAGATTCTGCAAGTTGGTGTGCCCGAGTCTATCCGGCGGGATGGTTAGCGCCACCACGACAGATTGAGTGAACGAGCCAGCCTTGGGGAGCGGAGAGCCGCGTGGTCTCGCCGCGTCGACGGGCAGGCGAGCGGGTGGACTCGTGGAGGATTGAATTGGAATTCCACGCTTCGGCGCCGAGGAATTTGGAGCCTCCAACTCGAGAGGGGGGGGGTGAGTCGACGAGACACGGGGGCTTCCACGAAACGGGGTTGACGAGATGAAATAGCACCGAGCAGCTCCTGATTTACTTGGATTCGCACCTTTTCTCGTCTCGGGGGTTCTTGACGCCCTATTTTCTTTGGAGAGCGGCCCGCGGTAGGGAGGTGTGGCTTCGGTCCGGGAGCCGTCGAGTGACGGGCGGGATTCTCCCCAGTCTAATTGCCAGGCTCGATTCCGACCTACAGCCAACGTGGGTCAGGACGAGACGGAATGACTGAGGGAATGAGTGGGTGCAAGGAGAGGAAGGGGGGAGAAGAGAGAGAGAGAGAGAGAGGGAGGGAGGGAGAGGGAGAGGATGGAAGGAGGAGGGAGGTGGGATAAAAAGGCGAGCAGAGAGAAGCGTGGATTGGAGGAGATGCATGGTAGTTTTAACCAGCCGACGACCATGCATTGAGCATGTGTGTGAGAGGTACCCGTCCCCGACCGGGACACTGGCTGGCTGGCTTGGTGGTGCTGCTTGCTGCTGGTCGGGAGGAGCCTTGCTTTGGCCTGGGCGGCCATTTGCCTTGCTTTGCACCAGCACCAGCACCAGCACCAGCCAGTGACTTGTGCATCCGTACCGCGTCGCCTCGCTGTGGGCTGCGCTACTCGTGCGGGGGGGGGGGTCTAGAGAGAGAGAGAGAGAGAGAGAGAGAGAGAGAGGGCAGACTGGGGAGGGGGGTGGGAAGTCAATGGTTGGTGGCCCCCAGACGAGCGAGCCACCACTGTCGCCGCCGCGTGCGTGCCCACATCGTAGGGGGGGGCGTGAGGAAAAAGATGGTGGAGAGCGGTGTCTGCGTTGATGTGCAAGGATTGGGGTTCGTCGTGGTGATGCACGCATGACAGGTACCAGGGCTAGCCAGGGAAAAGGCGACAGAGAAGAGAGAGAGGTTTGGGGCCAAGGGAACGAACCCACCAGTAGAGTGGCCAGAGTCGAAGCTTTGGCGATGGGGCAAGCAGTCGTTGGTCGTTGGCGACTCTTGACGACGGGGCCAGGAACCGGCGTAGCGTTTCCAAGGCGTCGTCGTCGTCGTCGAGGCCCTGGTTGCTCCTTACTGTCCCAGTTCCTGGCCGTGAGACGAGCCGGAGACAGCGGCGTCGATCAATGGCGCTGTGGTTGGTGAAATGGCTTTCGGGGAGCCTTTTTTATTTGATTTAAATCCTAAATACTGCTGGTGGCCTGCAGAGGTTAGTCTTTTTGCTTTGTTCCTCTCGGCTGCAAATTTCGAGGCAGCAGGGGAGGGGGGTTTGGCTGATACCGTGGTACGACTCGGGGCGGAGGAGATGGATAACTGCAGATGGGGGGCGTGGCGCGCGCGACCCAGGATAAAAGCAGGCGTGAATAACGAGATGTCGAGATGCGCCTTTGCGCGGCCTCTGGGATGCGAATTGTGTGTGATTTTCTACGCCTGTGTCAAGCTCGTCCGTTTCCCTCTTCCTCTTTCCGAGTGCAGGGCAGAGGAGAGCAGAGGCTTTTGCCGTCATGACGTTGCCCGGCAAGGCGCCATGTACAATTTGAGGTGGCGTCTTTGCAGTATGTGGTTTTCATACTCCTCCTTGCAGGGCTCCGACGCCGCTCTACAGAGTACATGGTAGCTCTACATGGTACATACCGTCTCCAGCGTGCATCGCGAGGCCATCGTGGGCCTCGGGTGTGTTTATTTTTTTTTTGCAGAGATGCGGCCTGTGTCTTGCCGGCCAGGCCACACACTCTCTCCTGTCCCTCCTTTTCCCTTGGAGAGCCAGTGCGTGCGTGTGTGCGTGCGTGCGTGTGTGCGTCTAGATGCGCGAGCACGCGTGTTGGTGGTGCTTGCTGGCCGGGCCCGCGTTTTTATGCCGGCAGGTACTTTGCATTTTCATTACGATACGCGGGTATTGGCGGGGGCCGTGGTCGCGCCCGAGGTATCTTCTCGCCGCCCCACCGTACCGCGCCGTAGATGCTGCGGTCCCGCCCATGACCGATACCCCGTGGCCGTGGTACATGTACACACACTACTGTACATGTACCTACAGTACTGGCCAAGATTGCCCAGATGGGTCAACCCGTCCTCTCGCTCGTGGTGCTGGTGCTTCCCAGAGGTCGTGATGCGCGCATCGCCGGGTGCAGTGACATGTCAAGTCGCAGCAGCTCGCCGGGCCTGGAGCCATCGATCCCGTCGTGCCATGATCCATACACATCACTTTCCCACCGCGTCTGCCACAGGCCATCAGTCTGGCCGACGCACGGGGAGCCAGCGCAGGGTCCGTCTCACCTTGGGCCTCGTTTGCCCACTCGATTGGATGCCGTCGTCGGTCGGTCCGCGCCCATGTACCGTGCCGGCCAGGAAATTCGACGAGCTGCCCTGCCGTCTGCGCGCCAAGCGTTGTTGGTAGGCACTCAGGTTGAGGCATGTGTTTGTGTGTATATAGATATATATATATATAAAAATGTAAGTACGGGCATGTATATGTATGTATTTGCCCCTTGGCCTCACACGTCCGCCTCCGGTTCCGTCCTGCTCCGTGTGCATGTACAGTACATGGATGCGGTGGTATTCCGTGGCTGGGACATTGGACTGACGTGGTACTCCGAGCCGAGCACAGAGATGCACTGCACCTCCAGAGTGTACATATGTACATACGAGTACATATGTATGTACAACTGCTCGTCCATGTCGGCCAAACGCCACGACGTCCTTTCTCGTCGGCTCCGTACAGAGCAATGTACGAATACAGGTATGCATGTACATACATACTGTATGTATGCATGTACTGTACATGCCTTATTGGCACGCCGTTGCAGGAAGGGGCCTCTTGTCGGCGGCGGGTCGTTGTCGGGGGGAATCATCAAGTTGTTGGTTCCGAGCGGCGAGCCGTGCCAAACGAGAACGGCAGGGAGGCTTCTCGTGGCTCGTCGACATCTTGAGTCTTGCACGGTGCATAGCTTTGGCCGAGGCCGCAGAGCTGAGGGCCGCCGTCGACGTGGGAGTCATGGCGTCGCCGCGAGGGCCCCTATCACGGAGAGCACGGCCCCCGAAACGTCAAACGACACAAGCACGGCGGGTAGTGACGTCGCGCAGGCCCTGGTTGGCGGCGGATCGGTCATGGACGTTTGATGAGATGGATGTGCGAGGAGCCATGTGTGCAGCAGCAGCTGCCAGATACAGTACCGAGAGTTATCTGGACCAAGACGAGAGGCGACACACATATTGGATGCGTGCGCTGCTGCACCTGTTGTTGGTAAGACTTGCAGGCCGTGCCCAGCAGCGGAAAATGCCCTCCCTCAGCCGTGCCTGCGACAGGAGCTGGTGCTTGCAGCAGCAGCATGCTCGCTCGGGGAGCATCAACGCGTACCGTGGCGCCATGTACGAGTGGGAGAGACGTCGGACTAAACAAGCCGCCGCAAGGTTGCTCCCGTCGGCCACGACCGGTCGTGTCGCCTGTCCTCCGCCTCCTTGCTTGCTCGCCGGGCCAAACGCGCGCCTCAGCGCCTCATGTAGGCCGCTGTAGGGAGCTTCAGTGCTGGGCCTCGCGTCGCGATTGTGCGTGTACATAAGCGCACAGTATCAAAGGGGCTGCATGCGGCTGTCTCTGTCTCTCTGCCTGTCTCTCGCCCTCTCTCGCCCCCTCCCCCCCTCTCTCTCCATCTCCCCAGGCAGGTTTGAGAGGAAAAAGCGGCCATCAGGGACCAGGGCCGTCACGTCGGCCTATGGCAGCATCCAGGCGCCACGACACCCCGGCATCCCGCGGGGAGGGGACATTTGGGGGCTATGGGGCACGATAGTGGAATACCTGCAGCGTAGTACTGGAACAGACGAGACAAAGAGGTACAGGGCTAAGAGGAGCGGCGTAGTGCGACCCCGGGCTGTTGGGGGGGTTGCAGTCGACCGCCAAAAGAGTCCAGGACCATGGGCGCCGGCCCGCGCGGCTTGGGCCAATCAAATGGCCAGGACGCGCTTCGTCCAAGAACCAATTTATCATGCGAGTCGACCTCGCCACCGCCGACCAGGCAAGCCTCGAGCGGCGACGCCCCGTGTCTCGAGTGCCGGGGCGGGCTGAGAGGACGCCCTGGCCGCAGCTTGTCCTCGTCTGCAGCGTTGCCCGCGGCCGCTGCCACCAACGCTCAGGCGAATCACAGACCAGCGCCCTGGCGATGTATGTACATGTAATATGTATAGGGGCAATCTGCCTCCATCTCCCCCTGGCCTCCTCGGCGGCCTTTGGTTCATGCGCGCGAGAGATGTGCGTCTACATTCATCAACGACATGCTCGTGGTGATGCGACACACACATGAACGCAGAGCAGGGCCAAAGGTGCGTGCGGCAGCAGGCGCGTCTGTTCGGTCGCGCTGGTGCAAGTGCTCACTCAAGCACGCGGTCCCCTGCGAAAGAAAGAGTAGGTAGGTATCTACCAGATGTGAATACCATGAGATGAGCGTGTACATATGTACGAATAGGCACACGCATGTACGATGCGTATGTACTGTAGGTGGGTAGGCACGTATGTATGTACATGGATTAATATCTATACGTCTAGCGTGTGTACGAGCATGGATGATGATGACGATGATGATGATAGCAATAATACGTCGGGCAACAAGTCGTGTGTGTGTGTGTGTGTGTGTGTTGGCACAAGGGAAAAGCAACACACGGTCAGTCAAGATGGCCTCGGCGACGGGGGTGACGGGCGGAATGATGAGAGGGGCTGGCTGAGCAGCAGCCCAGCTCCCCGGCCCGCCGCGCACTTGACGGCTTCAAGATTAGCCAGCCAAATGTGCACAAGCACAAGGAGAACGGGGTGCTCTGTCGGCCAACGCCCAGGATGCGCATCCTGAACAGGACCAATCTATCTCTGGCCGGGCGGCCCAACGCTGGTCTCGAGACGACCTTCTCGACCGAGGGGAATGATGTCATGTCTCGTCGAGGACATGGAGTCGGTCGTTTGACTGCGGCAGGTGACGCGTCCGTCCGTCCGGGCTCAGCAAGCAGGCCTGGCATGATGCCATTCCATGCTCGCTGCCGTCGACGGCCGTCGGTACGAATGGCCGTGTCCGTCTTGGCGACGACGGCCCCGTAATTTGTTTCTCGGCCCATTGACACGAGTAGGTAATTGCCCTCAATGCCTCATGCGGGAGACACAAAGCTACCAAGTAGGTACGGTTGAGACATGCAACAGACAGCAGAGCATGTCATGTCAAGACGCCTCTCGCCTCGCGGATGCAACGGCATTCGCCTAACCAGTGCGCTGTGAATCAAAATATGTACGAGTCGTCGTCGTCACAACACGCGCAAACACGCATGCACGACGGCTCCTACCTTGCTACCAGGTACTAGGCACGTAGGTATGTATGTATGTACCTTATATACTCCGACGGCGGCAACTTTTGTGTGTGTGTGTACAGTCTGTACCGCTATTGTTTGTATGTACAGAGGAGCATTTCAAAAGTCTTGACTGCACAATTTATACGCTAGTCCCAATTGGGATCGGGCATTCCTAAATAGGCAGGTGGAGGCCCGATTATGACTAGCGTGCACAGCCACATGGTCAAGACTTTTGAAACGCTCCTCTGTAACGCCCATCAAATCAACTGATAAGTACGTACAGTGGGTCTACAAAAGTTACGATTAAATTCGCGTCTCACACCACACGCGACATTAATAAAATACCCATTATAACTTCAATCGGCCATAACTTCTTCAATTCTGCCCGCAATAGGCCAGCGACAGCATCATTCGCCCTATAAGCGCACGAGGATCGTAATAATATATAAGTCGGGTACCCCTGCCCGTGTTATTGCCCTTTAAGAGGGGATATCCCCTAGAAGTGTCTTTAGCATCGCGTCGCGCTATGCGTCTTAGATTAGTGCAGCTAATAACCCTCGCCCTAGACGTCTAAAGAAGCTCTTAGACCGCGATAAAAGAGCTATATTCCGATATATCGCGAATAACCCTTTTATCTTAGCTCGTTAGATTATTCTAAATACGCAAATTAACTACGTACTGATTACTTTAACCCGATACCTTAAATAAAAAGGTATAATGCACTTTAAAGCGCTCCGATAGCTTAAATTAACTAAAGAAGCTACTTAAAAAAGGCTTCTCTTTACGAGGCGCTATATTAATTTACCTTAAGAGGCATAAAAAAGCTAGGTCTTCTCTAATAAGACCTTAATCGCATAAAGGGAAGGGGAGGGCTAAGTATAGGTATTTTGCAAATACGTATATAAGATTCTAACCTCCTTTACGCCCTTATTAATAATGCTTAAGGAGAGAGACTTCTATAAGATAATATATAGCTTTAGGGGAAGCTTAAGAGAGATACCTAGATATTTTAAGGTGCGTTTTGCTATAATAAGCGAACTTCCCTTATAGCCCTCCTCGGAGACCTAGCTATAGCCCGTAGAGGCGTTATAGGCCGCGTTATTTAATCTTGCCTTACCGAAGCCCTCCTAACGATTCTTAAGCCTAGTTATAGCTTTATTTAAGATAATGCCCCTATATATATAAGCCGTACGGTTTAAAGCTAGCTTCGCAATTTTCTTTAAGAAAATAAAGTAGTATCTATAGACTAGCCTCTATACTTACTTAATCTTAATCCTAATAAAAATCTATAGAAAATGCTTAAAGAGCGGATCTATAAGCGATATCCGATTCTCTCGTTATTACTAAGTAATTCTTATACATAGGAATTGCTATGCAATGCTGCAATTAAGGTTTAGGAAGAGCTTAAAGATAATGCGTTAAAAAGCCTCGTGTTATCGATGCCTCGTCGGCTTTAAGCTGTTATCAATGTAAATAGGTGGTATACTAAATATTAGAAAAATCTAACTATGTACCTTTTCTATTTTTCTATCTAGTGAGATATTTTCTATATTTAATTTAGCTATGCTTTCCTAAAAAAAATAAGGATTATAGTTTTAGTGGCGGGACTTATACCCGTACCTGTACTTGGGTCTAATCGTAACTTTTGTCAACCCACTGTATAACGCCACTAAGCCACTACCTACCTAGATAGGGTATGTGGTATCTACGACCTACCTGGGTACGAAATACCTATAAATAATAACGGCACAGACTGTACAGTATTCGTATCCGTCCTTGCACACCTTGGTACAGAGTAGGTAAGGTGGGCAAGCAAGGTATGAGGTAGTGGGCACCTAGGTAGGTACGGATACAGAGAATACACTACCTATCTGTACCTAGGTACATAGGTAGGTAGGTAGGTAGTTACTGTACATACAGCGAATACATGCTCATGGTGACAAGACGCATCCCGTGACGGACCCTGGCTGCGTCGAATTGGGCGACGGGCCAGACTGCACCTCAGCCCGCTGCAAGCCTCGCGCGCATCAAACATCTTCAATGGCCAGTCGACCCTTTTTACGCACACAGCCAGTCTCGCCTGCCACTCGGCCCCCGTGACCCCGGCCGCCGTCAACTTTGCCTCGCAGACGCCGGCGTGCGGTCCAGCCCTGCAGTGCACTCGACGAGTATTGAATGCAGCAGTCCATCTCGCCGTGCTCTCTGTGCGTGAGAGAGAGAGAGAGAGAGAGAGAGAGAGAGACCAGACCAGACCAGCGGCATCTCATCGTCAGCCGCGGCTGGCCAAAGACCTACATACACGCAACACATGCTATAACTCGTGGTCTACAGGGGAATGCCCCCCCGACTGCAACAAGAAGCTGCTTCCCCGGGTCGCGTCGTCGAGGAGCAAAAACCACCCCTCCCTTCCCTTAGGAACGAGCGTCTGATGCGCATCAGCGGGGCGCAGATGAGCCCCCAAACGAAAAAGATGGCCTAAACAGGCAATGAGGAAATGGTCTAGTCTTGTAGTTGGTTTATTTATTTACGGCCCGTGTACCAAGACTCGGAGGCCCGAGTCGTGAGTAGTCGTAGTGGCAGTGAGGATCCTCAAATGTCTCAAACCGCGACGCGTCGGCGCGTCTTTTGGTCGCCCACCCCATGAGCCAGGCTGGGGAACTCGTCCGGCACTAACAACGCGCAAAGGGACAGACGGCCGGCCCAGAGGAAGAAGCCTCAGTGACGCATCCATCCGCGGCAGAGGGGCGCATTCCCCTCCGGCTGTCGTCGATGGCACTTCACCTCGCTTGCCAGTCCACTCGACGCGCGCGCCGTCGACATCAAATGGCCGGCGATGCAGCGGCCCACGCATCGGGAGGGGATGAGACATCGCCCGGGCCAGTCCTCTTGGACGGGCTTCAATTGGACGGACGGGCATCTCCGGACGAGATGATGCAAGGCCAACACTTGTCGCCAGTTTGCGGGTTAGGCGGAGAGGAGGTGACTGGCCACGGCCACGAGGTGGAAATCGAGGTCCAACAAATGACCCTCTCCATCGCACTCCTTGTCGGTGCCGGCCGGCTGAAAGCGCGATGAGAAGCCCGTGACGCCCTGTGAGCCGAGACGGAGTCTGCGTGTAGCTGGCCCGTGGCAGGGCCCGAGGGCGGCCGACGAGTGGTCCAAGAGTCTCTCTGCATCCGTTTACGAGGCTGCTTGGGGGGGGGCCGCAGTCTACTGTATGGACAGGGCCAGACAGCACGAGGCCCCCCACCCCACTGGCCAGGTGCTGTAAGCTCGGCTTGGCGTGGCCTCCCCAAGGCGACCCAACGTTATGGCGTCTACAGATACAGGGGCGACTCGACACAGAGCAATCTGAAACGAGGGGAGAAGAGAGAGAGCAACCACTGAAGACTCCCTCCCTCTGCACGCCCCGTTGCGCGGGCGCCTGACGACACAGTGCGGCGGCCTGGCCTGGCCTGACCTGGTCGGACCCGTTGTCGGCCGGGCCACCGAAGAAGAGGTCCAGGTTTTATTCACGACATGTGTGTACGGGCGCCAGCGTGCATATAAACGTAGGACGTGCCACCTGTCCGCTGCGCTGTGCATTGTACATGCACAACACCTCGAATACATGCTGTACCTACCACTTACCTACAGTACTCTGTACCTACCTTGGGTACGGATACTAATAGTACTCACTTACAGTACATACATGGAACACGCGGGCCCAGTTGGCCGATGCAACACAGCCATTCGTTTCGGTCAGCCGATGACTGATGAACGGTTGGTCCTCGACACTCGTTGGGCTACAGAGATTCAACTCTTCCACAGCGGTCGGAAGCGGTGGCCGCTGGTGCGTCGTTGCGCAGCGAGTCGAGGCCCAACCGGGCGAGGCAACAGTGACGACTGTCTACGCAAACAGGCGGTGCGTGCTGCCTGTTTCCCCTTGTCGGGCGGTGACCGCCCTTGTTAGGCGCGCGGGGACGCGTCTAGGGGGAAGCCCATGGCCGGGAGGCGCACGAGTCAGACGTTGTCGTCGTCGTCGACGTCGACGAGAAGCCGTTGGCTGGTGGGCGGCAAATATGCCTTCAAGTCGCCTGACACGGCCGCCACCGCCACTTTGAACCGCGGCAAGCCGCAGCCAATCAATCAATCGCCTCTGCCATGCACATCTCTTCGCCTTGTTCACGCATGTATGTACATATGCGTGTACAGTACATATGCATGTATACGCTTCCAGGCCTTCCCAACCCGGCACACAATTTCTTCCAGTGTCCAGACCCCGTATACGGATAATACTCGCACTTAACGTCAAGAGCTTAATTCTCCTCTCGCTCCCCTGTCGAGGCAATGGAGCGCCCACATGCAGAGGCAGGCGGCCAGGTGGAGAGCCGGCCGGGAAGCCCCTGGGAGACGCAAATGCCTGCCTTAGGCAGTCCAGTAAGCCATGAGGTTGGTGGGTAGCGCGTGGCTTCTGGGCCACATTTGCCCATTACCGTAAATAAGCCATTGTGCATGTTATAGCACACCGTAAGGTATAAAGTATCTGTCATCCGGCATCGCTCTATTGAACTCTGGCTGCCAACATGAAGCGAATGTTTGGTTTGCCGACGTTGAGTAATCTAGCCACGAACGAGTCTTTTGGTCTGGACGCCTTTGACATGGGGGGGGTTCAGGAGGCGGCTGGCTGGTTGGCTGGTGGTGAGGAGGAGGGAGGAGGAGTCTTCTAACTCGTGGGCCAAAAGGCCGGCCAACGGTGGTGGCGGATCAAGTCTAATTCTTTGTTCATGGCATGGATCAAGGCAGAACAAATCAGTCTCTTTACTTCCGTTATAGAAGACTAGTGCGGTATTATGTGTGTACGTGTGTATGTATGTATGCATCTACAATAGTCAAGGCATCCTGCACGGAAACAGCATCGCGCGTCTCAGCGGAGCAGCAAGATCCCATTCGCACACCGGTGGACCCGCCCGCCCGGTGGCTGACCATCCGGAAGGCCGGGGCAAGAGAGAAAAAATCCGCTCACGGCACCCGTGTCGGTCGGGCTGGACGGACCCCGGGGTCGGTCCCGGCGGCGGTGGGCACGGCAACTATCAGGGGAGGAGAGGGTCTGGAGAGGGCAAGAGACCAATGGCCACGCCTCATCACCACCTAGGGGCCCTGCTAGGGGGACGTGGGACTTCTAATGAGGGATCCGCGGATGGATGCAGGGGAACGGAGTCAGCTTTTTTTTTTTTTGGCCGCTGCTGGTGCAGCTTTTTTCTATTATCCCGCCCGCAGTCCAAACGGGATGCCGCCCCCTTTCTCCCCCCCTCCCCCGGCGTCGGGCATCCGCTGCGTTGGGACGCGGTGCAAAAACCCACAGAGACAGGCAGATGCTTCTCGCCCAAGAAAAAGCAAAGGCAGACGGACGGTCCTGCCTGTCTCTCCCCTTTTAACCTGCTGCAGAGTTGCATTCCACACAAACAAGCCAAGACAAGCTTCTGTCTCAAACGGACCCCTAGGCCATGAATGCTTCAGCATACGACACGTCGAGTGAGAGCTCGGTCCAACAGACGAAAGCCCAATCTGCCAACGTGGAATCCAGGGCAGGAGCCAAAAGTGAGTAGAATGCATCTCGCTTGATAGCACCGCAGCTGCTCTTTACTTGCATCACTCCCATGAGGCTACTGAACCCCCCCCCCCCCCCATCTCTCCGCACCGCGTCTGCTGCTACTTCGAGTAAGGTGCGCCTTGTACCGTGCAGGGTGGTCGTGGGGGTGAGTGGGTGTTTCGTCCTCGCGCATACCCGAAATGACGACTCAGGCCCAAAAAGTGGTCCTTTCCCTGGACCTCTGCTTCTTTTTTGTTTCTTTCTTCTTTCTTTTTCTCCATGCAATACGGATACACGTTTGTTCCTTTTCACTCACTCTCTCTGTCTCTCGTCACATGGCGAAACAAGGGCGGTAGGACGCGTAAAGCAGCATGACTTGGTCTTGCCTCGCTCAGGGTCCTCCTCGATGGGGCCTTGGGCTCGCCAAGACCATGACCGAGCTGAGCTGCTTGCACGTGTGTACGTACAAGTATCCTGGATACTGGTACTCCGTATACAGAGTACAGAGCGCATACATGTACATACAGATATGTACGACCTCTTTCTTCGTCTTCTCATTAATGCACACACTTCCTCCCACCCACCCCGTGACGCGGTGCCGCAGCGCCCACCTTGCAGGCACTACATGTACGCATCAGGAGGCTCCGGGACCTTCGGTTGTCCACCAGCCACGGCACGCCCCTCATCTGCTTGCTCGCCCGTGACGAGGCTTAAGACCAGAGGCCGCTTACCACATACAGGCTGCAGACGTGCCGAGCGTTGGCTGAGCAGCGACCGAGGACGGGGAAAGAGACGTTTCTCCGTTGGCCCTTGGCCCTTGGCCCTTGGCGTCCTCCGTACGGATATGTGTGCTCGTACAACGTGTCTGTGTAGATACGGGGTTATGTACTCTTTACTCTACAGAGGTATGTATAGAGTACTATTCGTATATAAACAAGCATAGAATAGGTGAGCTCCGTACGGATGCTCGGTACAGAGTACTCCGTATAAGTACGTAGGTAGCCATCTTGGCTGACCACGGCCCATGACTGGCCACTTCCAAATTGCACTTCTACATACGTCCCCGGCGATAGCTCACCTCCCGGAGGGGCTTAGTCTTCTGGAAGCTTTCCGGGCGTGGTAATGAATGACGACATTTGCTGTGCATGCGCCTGTACTAACTTTTATGGTTGTGCCGTGTGGCTGAGGGTCGACTGGCAGGCACACAGTCCAAGCGGGGGTACCTGCCGGGAAACTTCATGTCCCGCCGGGCGCTGCTGGCTAGCGATGACGACCAGGTACCAATGTCCCTTTTGCACCGATTATGCGGGGAAAGGGGGGGGACGCCACACTGATACTGTAGCTAGTGCACGTGGCTCTATCCGTACAGAGTAAAGAGGAGCATTTCAAAAGTCTTGACCATGTGGCTGTGCACGGTAGTCCTAATCGGGCCGCCACCTGCCTATTTAGGAATGTCCGATCCCAAATAGAACTAGCGTAGAAATTATGCAGTCAAGGTATGTACATACAGAGTACATCCTTTCTTCTCTTCTTTTTTTTTGACAGGGCCAAGTGGATATCATTGTGCTCCTTTTCCCGGCGGTTTTTATGTATGCCCACAAAGCACGTTATGATACCTCCATGTGCGTCGGGAAACGTGAAATTTGCCGCAGAAGAAAGAAGGAGCAATCATTGGCCCAGCAACTGTGGGCTGCGCGGGCAAGCATCAGCGCCATCATCGCCTCCAGGCCGCTCCGCAAACGAGAGATTTGAGGCCTAGGCCGAGGCCGAGGCGCCTGCACACGCCCAGTTCTCCGCCTCGGCGACTACCGCAGCCATTGCACAGCAGCTCCATCGCCGTGACAGGGGGGCCGCCCAGGCGTGTGCCTTACTTGGCCTTGGCTTGTACGTATTCCGTACCCACCGACCTTGCGTTACTCTGCGGTCAAACACCTCCGCCCTAGGCATGGCGGATTGTCCACCGCCTAATAGACACGACCTAACCGCAGCCTGACCGTCTCGAGTCGAACATGGCAAGAGGGCCCATCATGAGAATGGAGAGTGTGGGGACCAAGGCCCAAGACGAAGGGTAATCACGCCGTCTCCTTTTTTTACCGCCCAGACCCCATGGTGATGAGAGAGACGAGGCAATTAAAAAGATTGGCCGTGGGCTTCGGTCCGGGGTCAGGGTCCCTGCCGGTGACAATGGGAATATGGGGTGTTGCAGAGAAACGCACACGCCGGGCCCCCATGGAGAGGACGTGGTTTGATGAAGCTGCACGTCTCCGTGGTGATGTTGGCGTGTCGACCGAGAGCCATACTACATATGCAACAGAGCACAGTGCTTGGGTAGCGGGCCTGTTCCTTGCTACTGAGCCGAGCCGTGGCGAGCCATTGCATGCGGCTGAGCGACGACTGACGAGAGACGGCAGCCGGAGGAAAAAGGACACTGCGAGCACGAATGCTACAATCATTTATGTATGTCTGTAACTACGAGACTTGCTTGATGGATGCATTCGCACCGCCCGCACAAAGGCAACCGCAGATGTGAGGCGGCACTCGCATCGCGTCTCTCTGCGGGGTCTCACTCACTCACCCACCTCTCAGGGGTCATGGATTTGTGACACCCGAGGACCAGGCACCGGTCTTGGACCCCAGTTGCAGCCGCTACTGTGCTTGCATGCATCCACTTACGTCTAACTTGGACCCCATCGATGCTTATACCACCACCTACTCTCTACTCTGTACCTTGGGTCCTGGGTGTGTGAGCGCAAAGTACTCTGTACAGAGTACGAATACTACATACTTGTTGCACGCACAAGCAAGGTTCCGCACATACTGCACGTATGTATGTACAATCAAGGAGCAAGAGAGGGAAAACCGTATACAGAGTACAGAGTATACGACGTGGACGGATATACGGATTTCAGCCAACTAGGTAGGTAGATAGGTAGGTACTGTAGAACATGGGGCGCGTACTAATCCATGCGAGACTGCGGGCTGCACACGCCTCTGCTATAAAATAATAAAAAAGTGTCTCCTCCAGGCCAGGCGTGTGGGCTGCGAGTGGGAAGCAGCGATCGATGATGCCCTCCCCCCCCCCTTCCTTCCTGGATTAATAACGGACACGCAGTATTCGTACAGTATCCGTACCTACCTCATATGTACAAAGCCAGGATCTCCGATTCGACGCGCGACGAACAAGGAAGGACCGCGACTCAATGTAGGATCCGACTAAACCCTGAGAAATCTCTGCACGCCCGGAAACCTCAGCAACCGCCGCTTCTCTTAGCCTCTGTCTCGTCGGCGACACGGGCTCCTCTTGGCCGGGGCAGCGGGACTGGCCCGTGTCGCCGACTCCCATGCTCTTTGCCTGTTCTGCACCGTCGGCGATGCGTTGGGCCAGCAGCTAATTTGTGTCTCGCAGGACTCGGGCGACGTTTCGAGATGGCATGCCTTTTTGGCGCTCCTCGCAGGCAGGACCAAAAGCTGGCACGCACCAGCATCGGCCGGGCCCGCTGGGCTCTCTCCGTTGTGCTGGCGTTTCGAACCCAAAACTGCAGCGTTGCATTGCATCCTCTCGACACGTCTGTTTCCGGCCGGCGTGCCTCGATGCTCCTCTCCCTCCTCCACTGCCAGGGTTGGCGGCTGCTGCCGCTGCTGCTGCGACGGCAGAGCAATCCATCATGTCGTCGTCCTGACCAGGGTTAGCGGCATGCGTGTCCGAATATCCATTCACTACGGGCCTCTGCTCAAAGGATCTTTGCGGATTGGATATCGGCCAGCCTGCCGCAGAAGTCATCAGGGCCCATTGGCCGCCGCTGCCATGCTCGGCGCCACATGTCGATGATTTCGAGACGAGACGAGCCGTTGACCAATCTCCCGGGATGCTGATTGCGGTGCTGCCTGTCTCCATCTCCCTCTAGGCAATGGCGGTCAGACGCCCAGTCACAACTGGACCTCGACATGGATTCGCCGGATTCATCAACGACGTCGCAATTTTTCCCACTCGCCCCCCCGCCGAGGATGTCGGCTAGAAGGGTTCGCCGCCAATGACGATGCAACCACATCTACCGCCCACGTACCGTGCCGGAGCTGTGAGACTCTTTGCGGGCCCGGCTAGCGGACCCCGAAACCCACCTACACCACGCTACTACGACTGTGCGCCGGCCGGACCTGCAATGACACATGCTACGCCGAGGCAAAGGCTGTCGGTCGGCAGTGTCCATGACACACCAAGACGTCGCGTCAAAGTCTGCCGGCGTGTCGACACTATGACGAGTGTCAAGCCGTCGAGCGAAGGAGCCTGGGGAGCCTTCACTTGGCATGTGGCAACTCCTGTCCACCATTTCATCCCACAACTCGAACAGACCGCCTGAGAACCCCAGGGCTGGTTGTGTGCAATCTCGTGTGCAAGGCAGAACTAACCATGCTCAGATCTCTTTCCATGTCTGCCACGTTTGAGATGCCTGAACCTCCGAGCTTGCCATGACTTTGTCTATGCTGACCTGTGACATTTATTCTCTCTCCCCTGAAGCCGAGCGGGCTCAGCCACGCTTGCTGCACGTCGAAATATCGGGGAGCGGAGAAGAAACTGGCTTCCCTCATCGGCCTGATTCCTCCATCAATCGAGGCACTCGTAATGAAACATGCTGCCGCAGCTGCGCGTCCACCGCCATCCCACCAACTCCATCTCGGCTTAACTTTGCCCACACTTAGGCTCCGGACGAGGGGCAATGATACACCAAGGAGGGATAAGGCTGCATCACAAAGGAGACGGACTCGGAATGCGCCCGAAGAAACCGATGAATGGCTGGAGAAGCCTAGATGCTCTCAGCCGGTGGATTGGCTATATGCGGATCAAAGCACCAGCGTGAGGGCATGATGACGCAGCTCCACCAGAGCGGCTGAAGCCGGAGAGAAACAATGACGCTCGCCAAGGCAGTTCTGCGTTGCCAGCTCCTTGTCCCATCCAGGAGACGGGCCTGCATCTCCAGGCTCTGGCAAGGGGTAGGGGGGCAAAAAGCCATCTCGCATCCCAGACTGGGTGCAAACCCCCGTCTCCCATCACAGACTTGGTGCAAAAGGGCCACCGCTATCCATTCCACAACGTGGGCCCCGAATCGAGCCATTGGCGCTGGTTGTGTGTGCCCACACAACACGGCAGCTACGCATGGAACGCGAGAGCCGACACGCCGCGCGCGTGCCCTCCCAGGTAGAGTCCAAGGTGGTGGCGCGTCTGGTGGTGGGTGCAAACAGGCCGGCTTGGCAAAGTGCGGTAGGCTGGCGCGACGAGCAGAGGCCAAGTCGGTAAAGACATGGGGTGCATAATGCGCAAGACAGGCATTCGGGCTCGAGAATGGGCGCGTACCAGGCAGTTGCGATATCCCAGCGCCAAGCTGAGAGGCTGACAGGTTTGCGGGGTGACGGGGATCGGCAGCGGTGCTACACGCTCAGCTACGAACGGTACAGGCTCCATGAGACAAGTGTCTGCAGCAAAGGGACTGAGTCGTGTCGGCCTGATTCGCTGCTTGGCCTGGTCTAGGGGCCTGAGACAGGCTCCTGGAAGCAGCAGACGCGAAAGAGTCTTTGCACGAAATACAAAGTAGACGGCCCTGCATGGTGCTAGTGGCCATGATCAACCCCGAGCAGGAGCTTGTGGCTTTGGGGGCCGCGGTGGCGGAGGAGAGCTACGTGGAGGGGGGGGTGTCTGGACGTCTACGACGACGACTACCCGGTGCCTAGACGTGTCGACGTCCTCGGGCCGGCCTTTGATAAGGCGGCGTCACGGCATCAAAACCGGATTTGGCCATCCATGAAGGTGGTGAGTGGCTAGCGAACAGGCTAACGAGACGACTGGGAAGACGATGTGGACATGGGATGGCCTAGAACGAGTCAGTTTGTCATTACTCGTTGCTCCATGATGGGAAATATGCGCCGATGTGCAATTGGAGATGAGGGGGGAAAAAGAAAGCGCATGTCCTCTGGCGCGTGCTCCCGACAGGACAGAGAGGAGCGCGACGCTGGCTGCAGAGCTTTGCGACGGGCGACGGATCCGTCGACGGCAACTCGACCATGGCAGGTTACATGGAGGCGGATGGAGAGAATACTCGCGCCGAGAGCCTGGAGCCGAGCCTGGAGCCGAGCCGGGGGCCTGTCCTGGGCTCGCTCGAGGCAGGACAAAACGGCCGTCGACGAAGCTGGACCGAGATGCAGCGAGCTGAGATGGCGTTGCCAAGGTTGTGCAAGTCGAATGAGGAAGGGCTGACAGTTTTCATCAGCACCTATCATTCAACGGCTGGACAATTCAGACAAACGAGGCGCGGCTCAGACCACGACGACGCGCCTTGGTCCTCTCTCTTTTGCGCATTTCTGGTGCATTGTCTGTTGGCTTTCCCGATGCCCGATTATCCCGAGGCTGGCCCATCGATGCACGAGGGGGGATGCGGAAATGAGATTGCATGGAGATTCCGATGTCAAGCATGAAGGAGCCGAGCCCAGGTTCCCCCCTTGTCGTTGGGCCGGCCCCCTCCCCCCCTTTCTGGGCCGTCCCAACGACGGTTGGACAAAGGCTGAAGGGCCGTCTTGTTCCTCCCGGTTTCCCGATCCCCTCCACGCACTCCGACAACCCCCGACCGGGGTTTTCCATGCTGACTCGCGAGCCTCTCTCCTCTCCCTCGGCCTCTCTGCGAAACCGTCGGCTCGCTTCTCAGGCCGTCCATCCTTGGCCAGCCCGCGGAGCAGGAGCCACCCCTGCCGCTCTCGCCACGTGTGTGCCCGACCTCTGCCATGCATCAATCATCTCCTGGGGCCTTTTCCAGAACCGGAATCCTTCCCATGGCGGGGGGGTCGGGCCATGCCATCCGGCCACATCCCTCCTCGCCGGGCTCAGGGGGACATGCCTCGACAGCGTGAACCCGGGCACCCGGCCGGCAGCCGGTGGCCCATCGTCGATGACGGACGGGCCTCGTCGTGGCCGAGGGGGGCGCTCGGCGTGGTGGAAGGTGCGCATGAATGCCATGGTCTCCTGCTTCCCTGTCCAAAGTATCCCTCCGCTCCTCGTTGGGCCCTGCTGCCCCTGCTGCCTCCCTTCCGCTCCGCCCGGCCCCGTGCCCGGAGCCATGGACGAGGAGGCGCAGGCCGTCACCGGTCCCGGG
>JAPEBW010001539.1:0-22517 GCA_027405785.1 Ophiocordyceps robertsii | reverse complement strand
TCCCTCCGAGCCGTCGCGCCTGGCCAACCGGACCGCACTCCTCCGCGTTCCTGGCCATGATCAAAGCGTTTTGCCGCCGCTCCCCCCCACAACCAGCCCTCGTCTCCATCGTAGCACTCCTCTTGAAAGAGCAACTTTGGATTCGCGCCCACTCGTGCAAAGCTACCTATTGTTGAAGGAAAAAAAAAAAAAGGGGACGCGCTCTATTTCGTGTTTGTCACCCCTCTGTCCCGCTGCCGTCACCTCCGGCCGGACCATCTCCATCAGCAAAAAGGGGGGGGGGGGAAGCAGAGAGGAAATGGAAAGGGAAAAAAAAAAAGCCAAAAAAGGGGGTCTAATATACACGCTTCCAAGTCCGCCCATCGCCAAGACGCCATTCCCTTCCGCCTGTCTGTTCAGCAGTGTGTCCGTCGCAGCCAAGAGGGGTGTAAAGGGGGGTGGGGGGGGGGGGGGGGGGTAAGTAGGCAGTCGTGCCCGCCAAAATGACACATTCGTCATCAGTGCGTGCCATTTTACTGAGACACGACTTGCGTCTTGGCTTTGGGTGGCGGGCGTGCCGACGCCGCCGACACGCCGGGGCGCGCGGCCTTGTTGGTTGGCGTGCTTTTGCCCAGTGACGTCTTCTTAGTCGACGTTTTCTTGAGCGGAGTGCCCGTGCGAGGTGACGAGCCCTTGGACGGGGTGCCCTTGCCAGACGGCGGCTTCTTACCCGGCTGGTCGTTCTCGTCTCCCATGGCGACAATGGTGAGGCTCGAGGCGCGAGACGTCGAGACGTGCTGGGCGCGGGAGTGACCGTACGTCTTGACCACCTTGCTGGTGTTCGTCTTCTTGATGAGTTTGGCGGCGGGGCGCTTGGCGGGCGTCTTTGCGCCCCCCAGCGCCGCCTTGTGGGCGCCGACGGAAATGGTCGCCACGCCCTTCTTGAGGGCCATGGCGGCGCCCTTGGCGGCCTTGAGGCCGGCGCTCGAGAGGGACGCCTTTGCCTTGGTCGCGGGCTGCATCTTCTTGCGCTTCTTGGCGTTGCCCGCGTCGGCCTCGTCGTCGTCGTCGCCAATGAGCTCCTTGAGCTTGCGCTTGCCGGCCTTGACCGTGGCCTTGACCGTGGCCTTGACGGCCGCCTTGAGGTCCGTCTTGGGCGCCTTGACCTCGCGCGGCTTGGGGCCGAGAACGCCGCGGCAGTTTGGCTCTCCGCAGAGGCACGACTGGACGTTCTTGGCGGAAAAGGGGTCAAAGTTGTAGTCATAGGTCAGCTCGTCTCCCGTCATGATGGGCCGGTCGCCGGCAAAGAGCGCCATTCGAGGTTGGCCCGAGACGATCCATTTAATCATTCTGCAATTCGGGTTGCAACTGTGGTTGACAAAGCGGGCGATGCTTCCGGTGGTGGCATCGATGATCATGTTTTGGTCAAAGCTCATCAGGTAGTAGCACTATGAGTTGCGAGACGAGAGGCGTTAGTTATCGTCATGAGGCATTGGCCGGGGCAGCCCGACGCACCTCGTTGTCCTTGTAGACCTCATTCATGCGACGCTCGCACTCCTCCTCGGTGATGATCTCGCCGGCGTACTCCATGATGATCTGGTTGGGCCGGAAGCAGCGGTTGCTCCGGACGCCGTAGCCACGGTCCGACGTCTTGATGACCTCGACGCCGACGCGATACTTGCCCCCCTTGGCGCGGCGGGTGGTGAGGTCGGCAAAGGCGCGGTTGGCGCAGTGCTGCTTGCCGACGTTGCAGTTTGTGGCGTCGCATTCGTACAGCATGATGCGGTTCTGGCAGCTCTCGCCGCAGCCGTCGTCGGGGGTGCAGACGCACTTGGACTGATAGTCGTGCAGGTGCGGCGTCTTGCGCCAGTAGTCTTTGGAGTCGCCAATGAAGCGATCTGGAAAGGGGGTCAGCATGGCACCAGTCAACAAGGCAGGGGGGGGGGCCTCACTCTTGGTCATGCGCTTCCACTCGTCGGGCTTGGGCTGGCCCGGAGGCAGCGGGTTGCAGACGTTGTAGGGCAACCTAAAGTCGCGGCCGGCGATGAGGGTGCGCAGGCCCGTGTACATGGGCGAGGGCATCGTCTTGTTGAGGCGGCGGGCGGGCGCCAGCTCGGGCAGCTGGGCGAGCTTCTTCTTCTCCGACAGGGTGAGGCCCTTTGTCGCGTCGAGCGGGGCGTCCTGGCCGGCATAGAGGCCCTTGTCGAGGAACTTCTTGACGCGGCGCTGCTTGGTGTTTGTTATCGGCTCGGCGTCCTCGTCCTTGGCGGGCTCCGACTCGGCCGCGGGCGTGTCGAGCTTGGTCCGCTTGCGGGCCGGAGGAGCGGGCTCGCTGGGGTCGACGTACTTGCCGTTGGACCAGACGGTGTGGACAACGGGCCTGTCGTCGATGCCCGAGAACTCGTTTGTGTCCTGCAGACGCCTGAGCTCGCGCGAGATCTTGGCCACGCCCTTGTCGACGGCGCCGCGGCCACGCTTGCCCAGGGTGGAGAGCCTGGTGCCGAGAGACGACAGGGCGTCGGGGAGGGGGGCGTCGGGGCATTGGCGGGCCTGACGACGCGTGCGCGGCGTGTTGAGGCGAGGCGTGGCCGAGGGCGACGGCAGCAGGCTCTGCTTGTTGGCCACCTCGACGAGCGTGTCTCCCGAGATGGTGCGGCGGCCGTGGTCGGCCACGACGTCGCCCTTGGCCCTCTGCCGGCCGTGGGCGTCGGTGCCGCTCAGGCGCGTGACGTTGTAGACGGCGTCGGACGGGCGAGGGCGGCGGGCGCGTCGTTGCGGCGAGGAGGCGGGTTCTTGGACGACGGGCTCTCGGTGAGCGGCGGGCTCTCGGTGAGCAGCGACGGGCTCTCGGTGAGCGACGGGCGGCGCGTCGGCGGCATCGTCGGCCACGGTGATGACGTCGTGCTTGGGCTCGGCCGCGTCCGAATGCAGGCTGGCCGTGTCGGCAATGGTAGTGGGGGGCGTGGAGCCCGACGAGGCCAGGTTGGACGACGTGTCGGTGGCGAGGCCCGACAAGCTGCTGCTCTCGGCCACGAGAGACATGGTCACGCACGTCGCCGCCGACGACACGACTGGGCGGTGCCTCGAGACGAGGGCGCGTCGGCAACGGGAGAGGAGCAAAGAGTGCGCGAGACGCGAAGCAATCGGGTCGGTTTTGGTGAGAAACAAGGTTCCGACGGGGGAAACAAGGTTGACTGAGGTTGACGATTGGCCGCCGTGGTTGGTCAACGGACCCAAAGTACCTTGGGCTGCAGTTGGCCCCAAAAAGACGCGCTTCTCCTGCTTGGCTCACAAGGGAGCGAGCGGACCAACCGTGAGCAAATGACGACGCGACGTCCAGGGGGGGTCAACAACAAGCACTGCCGGCTGGCGGCTGAATGCGGCTGTCGAGGCGATGCCAAGAGGGGAGGAGGGGGGAAGGCAGAGGAAGAGAGACGACGGTGAGGCGAGGCGCGGGCTGGACGAGCAAGGCGGGTAGGTATTCGTAGCTGGGTGTGGAAAAGGGAGGGCGAGAGAGAGAGAGAGAGAAAGAGAGAGGGAAGTGTGAGGGAGCAAGTGTGTGAGAGAGATGTGTGTATGTGTGTGTGTGTGTGAGAGAGAGAAAGAGACAGAGAGGGACCAGGTGTGAGAGAAAGAGAGAGAGGGGCGGCCGGCACAGACAGACGACGGCCGAGAATGGGAAAGATGGAGAAACTCGGACGTGCAAACCCGTACCTCGACTATAGCAAAAGCAGGTAATAAAAGCATAGACTGCCCTCTCTCTTTTTTTTTTTTTTTCGCGTCCCGGGCGCGGCCGCCACCAAGAGCCCAGCCCGATGCCGGCCTGGTACTGCCGGGGAATCGGAGAGGCGAGGAAATAGATGGGAAAAGCGTGTCGTGGAAGGGGAGAGAGAGAGGGAGAGAGAGGAGAGGGAGAGATGAGAATGGGCGGCGGCTTCGGCTTAATAAACGAGGCTGGGGAATCACTCAAAGGGGGGGGGGGGGGGGGATGGGGGGCGGCAGCACAAGCCCCAATCCGCTGGCCGACCTGGTGCCGTCTCTTGTTCACGTCTTTTACTTTTTACTTTTGCCTCGTCCAGCCATCCATCCGTGTCCTCGCCGTCCATCAGCATCGACATTGACAGGCCCATGACTTGGGCCCTTGCACTGTGCCTTGAATCATATCCCCATCCTCCATCCATCCATCCATCCATCCATCCTCGGCCACCTGTCCCGGCCTGCTTCTCGTACGGGGCCCCAGTCACGTCCCATATTGATGCCACGGCATGAACCACGCATCGCTTGTGCCCCTTTGCCGTTTTGAGTCCCCTGACGTCGTTTCGTTTCCTTGCAAGGCCCGACAATTGATGGGTGTCTCGCCTCTCCAGGCCCGGCACGGACGCATCCTGCATCGGCTTGCCCGGCCTCGACTCTGCTGGTCCTCGTGGCCATGGCCTGCTTCCGAGCCACTCGTCGTGGCACCGGTGGCGGCTGAATGAGCGGAATCATGGCCCTTCACACAGCCCCTGAAACTCTGCAGACAGACGCCGCCTCTGCTCAATGCCGTGGGATGAGACGGTCATTCACGACATGTGGCCGCCAAGAGTGCAAACGGCCTTGCTCCTGCGTCGACAAGCTTAACCCATCAAGCTGTGTCTCCAACGTGCAACCTTGATTCCCGTCTCCTCCTTGACTCACCCGTGCCGCCTCTTCGTCCAACGCCCGATGCTACCTGTACATTGTGCGCCGCGATGCCTTCTAAGCCCTTTCTTTTTTCTTCCCCCTCCTCACCCCGATACTTGGGCCCCCCCTGCTCGACACTCGCCCGGTCATGTTTCGTACGCTTCCCCAGACGGCCGCCGTACGCCAGGCCTCGCTAGGGCAGGCCGCTGGAACACGCACCCCTTGAGACTCCCGTCATCCGACGCCCGCCCCATCTGTGGGCCAATTCCCATATCGAGCAAGGTGGACGGAAAGGACCGCTTTTCCAGTCTATTTATTGAGACCCAGGGGGGCGTCCATGATCCAATTCCGGCCCCTCGGTGCACAAGCCCCGGCCTCGCTTGACCCGCACAGACCGGCCAAGGTGCCAAAGAGCCAAAGAGCCAAAGAGGCCGCCTCGGAGCCTTGTGTGCTGCGAGTGTCGGACGGAGCTCGTCAAGACGCATCTTCACTGTTGCGTGGAAATGCTCTCGATACATGCACAAGGTGCTCCCAGTCTCTTCCTATCCGTCACACACCTCGAGGCCCCCACGTGTCGCGCACCGGCCCAATCCTGTCGGGTCAGCATGCTCGAATTCCAGCCGTCGTCTCCCCCGGTCATCTCGATTCCGGGAGCAGCCAAGTTTCTCGTCGACCTGCCGTCTGCCTCGCCCGGCCCGCGTCTCGTCTCCCCCGCCGGCTCGGTGTGCCGCACCCTGGCTTCCCGGGTAGATGCAGAGCCAGGCTTCACGGCAACGGCCCGTAGACCTGATGGCAGGGCCTCGGCCGCGACGTGTCCTGCTCGGCGGCAGCGACGGTGAAATTCAAAAGGCATGGCCGACCTGACGCCCACAGGCAATGCGGCAGCGGCCCGGCCCGGGAGTCTGTCTACTGACGGCAAAGCGGCTACGGGTTCGGATAGTCGCGGCCGAACAGCGCGCGGATGCTGTGTTGGGCAGCTTCAATGTCACACCTCACGAGACGGCATATGCCTGTGGCCTCGGCAGCCGCGGCCGAGCATCCCGCGCCCTAGGTTCGGTCGAGCATGGCCACCCGTCTTTGACGGGCACATGCGATGGCGAAAACGGTGCACCGGCCCCTATCAGGAACCAATGTGCTGTATTAAACTACCTTGCTCATGGCAAATAGCGTTGGTCCAGCATCTTTTGCCCTTCCACAGACGCCCGGCATGAAGAGTAGAGGGACATTATGAGAGAGGGGGGGGGGGGGTATTATAACGGCCATGTAAGCAGAGTCGACGCGCAAAGCCGCAGCACATGCCCGAGTCAAGCCGCGCCATGGCACGCGAGAGCTCGGCGTCTCTGCGCACTCAGGTCGAGGGCCCGGCCAGTGCGGCATCCAGAACAGGCAGCAGCGGTTCAGTCTGCTCACTGGGCCGCCTCCTTGGCAGGGGGCGCGGCAGCTTGGGCGCCCGACGTCGTCTCGTCGGCGAGTTTGGGCTCCTGGTCCGGCTTGCTCTCGGGCTCGGCGGCGGCCGGCGGCGTCGTCTTGGCCAGGTCCGAGTTGGCGGCCGGCTCCTCCTGGGTATGGGACTCGGAGATGGCGGCCAGGACGGGGGCCTCGCTCGACTTGGGCGACGGGTCCTGGACGGCGGCGGGTTCGGCGGCAGCGGCGTCATCGGCCAGACACACGGTGAGGCCCTCGCTGACGCTGGGCCCCTGGCCGCCATACTCGACGGGCAGGCTCTTGGCGATGGCCGGCAGCTCGGCGGCCAGGCTGGTGCCCGAGGCCATGGGGTGGAACTTGCGCAGGGTGGCCGGGGCGAGGAAGAACTTCATGGCGCCAAAGACCCAGCCCATGATGGCGGGCACGTTGACAAAGTACTTGTGGGCGAGCAGCTCCGGGTAGGCCATGGAGAGCGTCTGGATCGTCTCGCGGCTGGCGGCCTTGACGTCCGGGTCCATGCGGAAGAAGCTGACGGACCGGTAGTCGTGCACCTGGATCATGCGGTAGGGGTCCTCGGCCCCGGCGGCGAGGGGCTCCTTGATATCGTTGAGGCGCAGCTTCTGCACCCCGAGCTCCATGAGGGCAGCACGCCACTTGATGAAGCTGTTTGCCCCGAGGTTAGCCCAGCAAAACCCCCATGCTTGATGTCGCCGTAGATTATTGCAGCGAGAGGAAACCTACTCTTGCACATTGCCAAAGGTGGCCTTGTTGTCCTTGACGGACCCGTACACGTTCCACGTCACAACCACATCCCTGCCCGCACCACCATCCTCGTGCGTCGTGACGAAGCCCAACCCGCCAAACCTGCGCCCATCAAAGGGTCGGCTCACGAGCGCCGCCGGGTCGACGGCCTTGCGCCACTCGAGCGCAGCCGTGAGTTGCTTCTCAGCCGCCGCCACGTCGTCATTGTTGGCGCGCAGGAACTTGTGCAGCACAACCATCGTCGGCGCCTCCCTGTTGTCCTCGCCCTGTTGCGAATCCGAAGCCGTGAGCTCGACGCCCCACATCTCCGAGTGCCCGGCCTGGGCCACAATCTGTGGCAGCCGCCCCGCCAGCTGCGCGAGGGGCGTCTGGTCCGTCGTCGTCGTCGTCGTCGTCGTCGTCGCCATGGCGTGCCGGTCCTGCGAGTCGGGAGCGGGTTTTTGGGGGGAGGGGTGTTTGGGCGGCTTTGCGGACGCTGAAGGGGAAAAAAAAAAAAATCGGAGATAAGATTGATCAAGGGGATCCTTGGGGGAGGGGGGAGTGGGAGTGAGTCTGATACAGGGGTTATACGAAAGAGAGAGCTGGGCAAACAAAGACAGACGGCACGCCACACCGAGCCTCTACAACTTCAGGCGCGCGAGCTTCGACTGACTGCGCTTGTTGGGCTTGTCAGTCCGTCTCCGATGGGGCTGTGAGACGGACGATTAGTCTCTCTTTATCAATGCCGTCGAGGCGAGACCGCTGTCAACGGGCATCGTGACGAGCAGCTCTCGGTTGACGGATGCCCCTGTGCCCCTGTGGTAGCCGGCATTACAGGTCTCTTGATTAGTGGACCGCGCCCTGGACGCGCCAGCCAACACGCCCCCATGGCCTCCCCGTCTCATCCGCCCTCGAATGCGTGGCAGAGACGAGCCTTCACCCGGGCCAACGCAAGCTCCGCAAACATGCTCTCTCGTGAGAGACGCGTCAACCCACGTCAAGGCTTTGGCCTAGCCCTAATCATCCCACCTTGAAGATATTTCACAAAAAAAACTCTCCTCTCACGAGTCAGTCGTTGTTCCTATTCACCACCAATGCCCCCTATCGAGCCTTGCCGAAATAATGGCGCAGTCGATGCACCACTCACTCCAACTCCGAAATCCGAAATCCCCAAGCCTGCCCGGGGAAACACGTCCCAAGGTGCCTTCAGAAAAAAACAAAGAGCGAGCCCAAGCGTCCTCCGTCACGAGACCCGACCCCCAAAAGTCGTCCCCTGCCCCTTGCCCCAAGTTTCCTCTTCTCGCCCACGCACACGCAAGACCAGTGATTCTCTAGACTTGGGTGCAATATCAAGAAACAAAACTGGTGGGGGGAAGCAAAAGAAGAAAAAACTCCCGCAGCACTTCATCTCTTCTGAAATCCCCCAGGTGCAAAAAAGCGACTCGTCCCGACTGACTCGTGATCCTCCCTGGTGCCCATTATGCACTCAAGCATGGGGCAGGGCGCGCGAAAGGATGCGCTCCACGGCCGAAAACTCGGCGTAGGCGACCTGGGCCAGCGTCATCTGGTCAAACTGGGGCCCGAAGCTGTGGCCCAGCTCGGCCCAGAAGTAGCCCCAGTGCATGTCCGTCTGCTGGCCCTTTTCCTGCAGATCGGTGCGGCTCGAGTGCGACTGGTTGAGCATGTCGCGGTTCGTCTGCTCGCGAATGACGGACACGTACCACTGCGAGACGGCCAGCCGCGTTAGTCAGGGAAAGCCCTTGCTCCAAGTGTTTGCTCGCCAAAGACTCACCTCGATGACATCAAGGGGGATGCCCGGCTTAGGCGCCAGCGAGTACTGGTGGCGCCACGAGTGCGCAAACGGCGGCTGGCCAAAGAAGCGCTGCTCCGCCTCCGGAATGTTCAGTAGCCACGAGATGTTGTCCTTCATCAACGGCGTGAACCCGGGACACGCCAGCGCCGCGTTGACCAGGCGTGTCTGTAGCTGCGAGCTGAGGTTGACGGGATCAACGCCGCGCCTGACCTTGTCCGAGAGGACGGAAAGGAGCCGCTCGGTGCCGATGTAGACGGCATGTCGCTGGCTGATTGTGATGCAGTCCGTGGCGTACCACGGAAACTTCTTCAGCGTGCTGATCAGGCACTCGTAGGGCCGCTGGGGGCAGTCCTTGGAATAGGGTGACTGGCACCATACGTCAGCAGGCGACATACTACCCAGTCAGGGGGCAGAGGCAAACGTACTCGGTGGGGAACCTCGACATGCTTGATAAGCATCACCATTTCCTCCTCAGAGATGAAGCCTCGAAAGTTCTCCCACGCAAATTGGTGGTTGTATGGCTTGAACTGGGGCGTAACGCCGTCCCAGATAAGTCCGCGGGCAAGCGGGAAAAGGTCCTTCATAAGGCTCGCCTGGCTCGAGAGCTCTACCTCGACGGGGCGATCTCCCAGGCGAGTCACTCGGCCGCTCTGTAGATTATGATGGTGCCTGTCAACGGCCTTCATCGCCTCTTCAAGGCTCACAAACTCGACATAGGCGTCCATTGTCTTGCTCGTGACGCGTTCCATGATGATATGCACCGGCTCGTCCGAGTCGTTGAGGATCTTGGAGTTGCGTCCAAGAAACGCAATGACCTCGGCGCGTCGAGTGGAGAATGGAATCTAGCAATTTTCGTTAGAACCCATCTATGCGCAGCAGAGCACTAGAGAAACTGACATTCTTGAGCTTGACCACGCCATGGTTGAAGGAATTCGCCATGCGTGGGGCCTCGATGAATGGAAAGTGGTTCGGAGCCATGGCCGTGGCCAAGAGAGGCAGACCCATCGGCGTGTTGGTCAGTGTCATAAGCTCCGTCGATCGAGTCCCGCCGACATCTTCCACCGTGGGCATCACGGCCGGCGAGGATTCCTCTGGACCTAGAACGTAGCGCGCAGCGGGGCTCTGATTCACGATGCCGCTGGGGTCAAACTTGGGCGGCGGGGAGTTGCCGACATCCTGGTGACCAGGCGTACGCGGCGCATAGCTTCGCGGCTCTGTCATGTTGCCCGAGAGGGGGCCGGCAGGGCTAAAGTGAAGGCCGCTGGTGCGAATACCGTCTGCACCGCGAGAAGAGACTGGGCTCAGTAGGCCGAGCACGCTCCCGCACGACTGGCTTTGCGGGATGCGAGCTGCAGAAGCCATGGGCTTTGGCTGGGAATACACCACAGAAGGCCCGTGGTCTTGAGAGCCTGCACTCTGGGGCCCATGGTTGCTGGGTTCGGGGAAATGGACGGCTGCGCCACCTGGAACTCCTTCCTAAGAAGTTCCGGCTTGGAAGCCATCGCCATTGCGAAGAGTTTCATTGAGAAGATGGAACGTCATCTGCTCGAAAAGCCCCGATTCCGGACCTGCCACCCCGGCCGTAGCGATTGTGTTAGCCCTAGCCTTGACGAAGACACGGCCTATGGCGCCATTGGCCTCAACGCCAGCAGGCTTTGCGGTGCCGTTAACACCATTGTGAACGGGGCCGTCTGCAGTACCGTTGCGAGTGGCATTCTCCATCTGGTAGTCGAGGCCGGTGGTGTCGTGGTTCTGAATGTCATAGATGGTAGCATCAATCAAGGCGTTTCGAACCTGTCGTGACGTATTAGCAGAGCCACAAGGAGAGAAGAGATGGGCCATCAATTGCTTACATTCGGATCAGCAACTTGCTCGGCCTTGGGAACCCAGACATCCGACTCTGGATTGAGCATGCTTCTGCTGACGGCATCCTTGGAGCCGTTGCCGCGTTCTTGCCCGCGCTGAGCTGCCATGGCAGAACGCGTGTTGGCAGGACGCGAGTCGGCATCGTCAGGCTTGATGCGCGAGCCGTCCTCGTCGTTGGTGGCAGTCATCTTCTTGTTTCTCGCGCGCCTGCACGCCATCGTTGCGGAACCTGGTGACAACAAGGTCAGTCGTGCCGTCTGAGCGAGTTGAGCAAGGTTCGAAAAGAGACGAGAGCAACTCAAAGACTCGTCCAAAAGGCGAGAGAATCAGAGGTGTTGGATGGAAGGGATTGAGGTGTGGTGAAGAAACGCAATGAACACACCTATTGTTCTTCGGCGCCAAGAGACTTCCCAAGTCGATCGCCTAGATTTCTTCTCTGCAAGGCGACTGAAACAGAGCAAGCAGTTAGAAACCAACCGCTCGGAGCTCGCGGCCACTGCAGCACCGCAAGCCTGGTCAAGAACTGAGCAATGCCTCAAAGGCAAAGCAATGGAAAGCGATAAAGAAGGGTGAAAAAGGCAAGAGAAGGCAACCGGGGCCGCGTCGTCTACTCGCACAGTTTCAGAAAGGCGTGGCCAGACTGCCAAGTGATGAAAGGTGAAATTTTTGCGTGCAGAGTTGTGCCTCTGTTCACCGGGTATCATTCACAAAGGGGGGTGCAAGTGGTTGCCGGGCGGCAACGGCTGCAGGCGGCGCTGCTCCTTAGGGCGTTGATTGTTGCGCCCTGCGGCGACTCCGAGCCCACGTGCTCGCGCAAGCTGCAGCCTGATTCACTCGCACCGTCAATAATCTGCCACAATGGAAGTGCCCGCCTTTGAATATTCCATGGAAGAGGAATGCCGGTGCCTCACCACAAGGCGTTGCGCTTCAAACGGCTAGTCCCGACCTCGTCTCTCGTTTCGATGACACAGCTGAGGAAAGGAGAGTCCGAGTTGCTCTTTGTTTCCAGGGCCGTTCAGGAATCCGAGTGCTCGATGCGGCTATGGGCAGTTCAACTCGTCAGCGGCTCCAAGCAAGCAGCCAGACCTCGGTCGATGCAGAGAGAGTAGTGGGTTCAACGCAAGGTCTCTCTGCTGCGGTCAGCTTTGTTGACGTTTCTGAGCCGTGAGCTTCCCCCCTCCAGTTTCTTCGGCTCCACAGGCTGGCGAATGCCGAGGAATTCCAGCACAGCCATGAGGTTCACCAGACAATATTAATTCTCACAAGGCCAACGGCCGTAGTCAGAAGCCCTTTACCTGTACCTGTACACGACGAATGAGGCCCATGGCTCCGCGGAGTCGTCAGCTCGAATTGCGTCATCCGATAATTTAGAATTCAACATCGCATCTCGTATGGTCCTTTGCCGCCAATTTTGGTGCTTCGGGGGCAAGGTAGCGAGTCATCACGATTGGAATTCCCGCTCCGGATCCGCACGGTGGTTGCTAGTCTCTGGCCGGCCGGCTCGACAGGGAATCGGGGTTCCCAACATATTTCATTGCAGCTACTCTGGTGGTAGCCGTGAATCTAATCCACGGAGGCCCTCCCCTTTGCCTCGAAGAAGCGCACCCAGGTCGACCTGGCGTTCAGAGCATGGCACAGAGCTCTCGCTCAGAATCTCAATCTCCGACGGCGTCACGTTG
The DNA here is from genome assembly GCA_027405785.1 of Ophiocordyceps robertsii. Lineage (NCBI taxonomy): Eukaryota > Fungi > Ascomycota > Sordariomycetes > Hypocreales > Ophiocordycipitaceae > Ophiocordyceps > Ophiocordyceps robertsii. Next base: position 10,352 of record JAPEBW010001539.1, on the reverse strand, counting down.
CTCGACTCAGTCAAACTGCAAGCATGTCAGCCACTCGTCGTCGATTCAGCCAAAGAGAAAGCAAGTCGGGGCGGTTTTGACGCACCGGTGTCAAAAAAGACTCTGCCACAAATCTCGCCCTTGCATTGAGCTGTGTCTCTGTCAGCAATTTGGTGGCCGACACCGTTGCCTCTGGGCATGACGCACAAAGAGCTTCATCTCAGAAATTTCCTTGTCGACATCTTCCATGAACTGGATGATAAAGTCGACGAGCTTGTGCTTGAGCATCTCATCGGTGTGGAAGTTTGTGATCAGGAAGGAAATATCATAGCCCTGGGACAAGTCAGCCTATCCGTCCCTGCCACGAGGGGCCTCGGCCGCCGACCTTGATGGGCTTGCGCCGCAGGATGAAAAAAGACTCGGCTCTTTGTGTAAGGAAGCGGGTGAACTTGTGGACGAGTATATGCTCAATCTCGTCTGCCTGCTTGATCTTGATGCTGATGCGGATCGAGTTGATGCTCGGCTCGATGAAGACGCGCTCGTTTTCGTTGCGCGCAATCGTCAGCGGTGCAAGGAGAACTTCGGGCGAGGTGCAAGCCTCGATCTCGGGGACATTGTGCCGCTCGGCTGTCTGCGAGGCGAAGTTTGATAGCGTCAAGGCGGCCGTCAAGCTGCTGCGGACGCACTGCAGGTACGGCCGCAGGGATTGGGACTAGGACGGCGCAGAGGGTCAGCGGTCATGGGCGCAAGAAAGCCGAGATTAGCGGGTATCCAGGACAGCGCGGCGGCTTACCATGGCTGCTGAAGCTGAAAGCCTAGACGTCTCGGGGGACGGCGATGTCGTCGACGGAGGGGATCGTGGCTCAAGGTACGTCTTGGCGGGGTCTGACGTTGCGCGGCGGCGGGACTGGTGTGGGCCAGGGGCGGGGGGAGCACAGGGAGCAGAGTCACGTGAGCTGTCTCTGTCGGGTCAAATGTCGGCACGGATATCCGTACTGCGTACTCTATACTCTGTGCAGAGTACAGAGGAGCATTTCAAAAGTCTTGTCTATGTGGCTGTGCACGCTAGTCCCAATCGGGCCGCCACATGCCCATTTAGGAATGCCCGATCCCAAATAGGACTAGCGTGAAAATTGTGCAGTCAAGACTTTTGAAATGCTCCTCTGTACAGAGTACTCTTAGCTTTTACAGAGGGTCGGTTGAACTTTTCTTAGTCATCCACGAGGAAGCTTCAACATCGTCAAGTTTTCGTCTTATACGTCGCGCTCACCTCGCGCGGGGGATAAACCCCCACGGTAAGGCCCCTCCCTAAGGGGGACCCCCCCCCCCTAGTATTAGCTCGGGCGCTCGAGTACGCCTTTCTATAGTTTTAGCTCTCTAGAAAATTCTTACGATTTGCTACCTATAAAGAAGTGGTGTGTATCCGTATAGAGTATTGGAGTGACATTGTGAGGTAGATATTGTACCTTTATACCTGAGCCGACCCTCTGCAAAAGCTGCGCTGACCACGGTACCAAAGTGGGGCTGTGGTCGGCTGAGGGGGGGGGGGGAGGGTCGGCTGAGCTACACACTCACTCGTACTCTGTACTCCGTACTGTGGAAAACATACCAGAATACCAGTCATCTCTAGCGGAGGTGCCTCCACTTTTGGTGACTGGTTCAACAAGTACCTAGGTACCTCTCTATACGAGGTACTTCGTACGAATACCCCGATATAAGCCGAGGCGCATCAAGAGTCAACTCGTCTTCGACTCGAGCGACGTACAAGTTTTGACGTCCTTTAGCTTTGTTGAGGTGATGACGATCGTCAAGACTTCTTTTCCTTTGTCTTGTCGACCGAGGATTGGTGGGCGGGTTGTCCAGACCCACGTGCTCAAAGCTTGATACCAGAGGCACCTTGGCTGTGCTTTGGCGAGCCAACAGCACATACGATGGAAATAGTGCAGTCGAAGCTCTTTGAGCTCAGTCAGTCCAAGGGCGTACACCACAAGACACACCTCTATATCTTGCCAACGCCCGCCTCAAGCTCGCATTGCAAAGCCGACGGCGCCGCCAGCTGAGTTGAGCCACATACATCATTGTTCCGCCACACTTCTCCTCAGCCACACCCCAGAGTACCTACCTCTCCGTACCTAGGTATGTAGTTACATAGTGACTGGGCAGGTAGCCACTGCAGTGACGCAGCTGCCTTCTGCCGCCACCTTGCTCCCGGCGGTCTCTCCATTCCTCCTCCCATCAACAACCTTGCGTCCTCTCCCCTTTTCATCCACCAGCCAGACACCAGCCAGACTGACTGCAGGCGATACGACCTGCGGTATTCCCCCGTCCACGTACACGCATCACCACATTCCGCCTTTGCTGTCCATCTCTCCATCACCATGGCGACAATCCCAGGTTCGTGCCGTCCTTCCCCTCCCGACGACCCCATCTGGCCAGCGCACACCTGGAGCCGGCGGCTAAAAAAAACTACGCCGCTCCAGTTGTCGTCAAGCACCATGGCAAAAAATACGAGGTCGAGGTCGACCCGAGCTCTACAGGGGAAGACTTCAAGCTCCAGATGTTCAGCCTCACCGACGTCGAGCCCGACCGGCAAAAGGTCCTGATCAAAGGGGGGCAGCTCAAGGATAACGCCGAAATGGGCAAGCTCGGCCTCAAGGACGGTCAGAGCATCATGATGATGGGCACCCCCAGCTCACTCGCCCGCGATTTCGTTCGTCCCAAGGATAAAATCAAGTTTCTCGAGGACATGACCGAGGCAGAGCAAGCTCAGCAGGTCGGCGCCACCCCAGCCGGCCTTGTCAACCTCGGCAACACCTGCTACCTGAACTCGACGCTTCAGACCCTGCGCTCCATCCCTGAGCTCCAGACGGCCCTCTCAAAGTACTCGCCCGGCCCCTCGGGTCCCTTGGCCGGCGTGTCGCAGACGGACTTGGCCGCCCAACTCTCGAGCCTGTACACCAAAATGGGCCAGACGCAGGAGGCCTGTCCTCCCATGAGCTTCTTGAACGCCCTGCGTGCTGTCTTCCCTCAGTTTGCGGAAAAGGCAAAGTCCAACAACGGCTACGCCCAGCAGGACGCCGAGGAGGCCTGGTCTCAGATTGTCCAACAGCTGGGCCAAAAAGTGAAGATCAAGGATGCGGCAGACGCCCCCGAGGTTTCATTTGTCGACAAGTACATGTCTGGCGAATTTTCCTCGACAATGGAGTGCGACGAGGACGAGGCCCGCAACGGCGGCGAGCAGGCCGTTGTCGCCCAGGATGGCTTCTTCAAGCTCAACTGCCACATTGACGGCTCCACGAACCATCTACGAGACGGTATCCTCGCCGCCCTCAGCGAGAAGCTTGAGAAGAAGTCGGAGGTGCTTGGCCGCGACGCCATGTACACCAAAAAATCCAAGATTTCTCGAGCACCCAAGTACCTGACGGTCCACTTTGTGCGATTCTTTTGGAAGCGAGAGACGCAGAAAAAGGCCAAGATTATGCGCAAGGTGACGTTTCCACAAGAGCTGGACATTGTCGAGTTTTGCTCGGATGAGCTGAAGAAGGCGTTGATACCCGTTCGAGACAAGGTGCGCGAGATCAGAAAGGACGAAGAGGACATTGAACGCGCCCGCAAGCGCCGGAAGAAGAACCACGAGCAAAACGTCGACGACATTCCCGGGGGCGCCGGACTACCGTCGAGCAAGGCGGCCAAGGGGCAAGAAAAGCCGGGAGCGGACAAGAAGACGGACAAGTCGAGCGACGGCGACGCCATCATGGGCGAGACGTTCAAGACGGACGCCGAAATTGACGCCGAGAAAGACGCGCAGGTGCTGGCGGCCAAGAAGGAGCTCAACGCCATCATCGACCCCGGGCTGCGCGGCGACGACGGCGCTAACCAGTCGGGCATGTACGAACTGCGCGGCGTGGTGACGCACCAGGGAGCCAGCGCCGACAGCGGCCACTACACGGCCTACGTCAAGAAGTCTGCGCCCGTGGACCCCAAGACGGGCAAGAAGGGCGAAGAGGACGGCAAGTGGTGGTGGTTCAATGACGACAAGGTGTCGGAGGTTACTGTGGACAAGGTCGAGGCCCTGGCGGGCGGCGGCGAGTCGCACTCGGCGCTCATCCTGCTCTACAAGGCCATTCCGCTCCCGACTGCCGAGGGAGTCGTTGAGTAGGCGGGGCCGGTGCCATCAGGTATTCGGAGTGTGCAATGGGCGTTGTCGGAGTAAGGGAGGCGGGAAAAGGGCGTGGTGAGGGCAGCGCCACATGAGGGCGATGAGAAAGAATGCGTCAAGGGCGCGACATGGTGATTCACGAGATAGAGTAGTCGTACTGCGACATTCATTGGGGTATCATCTGATCATGTCCAAACGCCGTGAACCATGGATGCAGGCCTGTGCGAGTTTGAGGGGCCGAGAAGCTCCGTCGTGTCTTTTACTTGGGCCTGTCATTTTTTCCCGACTCGCGCTCCTGGACACGCTCGCGAAACAGGGCCTTTTTCCTCTCGAGGACGGCCCTTTGTTTCAGCAGGCTCTCCTTTTGCGTTTCGAGAATGGCGATTTGCTCCGAGGCAGACGTTTGTCGAAACTCGTCGATGGCCTGCCGGGAGCCGAGATTGTTAGCCCACGTCGGTCGGATTCCATGTCTGGTGATGACGTGAGAGAGTGTGAAGGGGCGGCATACCTCGTCTTTTTGACGATCCGACTTGAGTTGAGCGCCAGTGATGGAGCCGACGAAGACGACGGCGGCAAAGGCGGCAGCCCACACGCCGCGCTTGATCTTGTCTTGCCTCGTCCAGCTATGAGCCATGACTACGGAAGAGCTCAATCTGTGTCCTGACTGGGTGGGTTGGCCACAAGCCAAGGCGCTGAAGGCGAGCTCCGACAGGAGGACGAGGTCGGGGGAGCTGTGGCGGGCGATGTGCGATTATCCGTCCTCCTTACCAGATTTCGCGCCAGATTTTGTCGGCGAGCTTGCGGCGCTGATCGGCGGTCATGCGCCGGACTATGGCGAGGGATGGCGACGGGCAGGGGCCCAGAGACGTTGGCGAGGGCAGCGGCGTGTCGATGCTCAGGGAACAGGCGTGGCGGGCGCTTGGTGTAGCTGGACGGGAGGCGGCGACGAGAGCGTCTTGAGGACCTTGGTGGGCACGGCGGGGTTGCGTTGTCGTTGGCGAAGGAGATGCCACGAGCGATGACGACGACGAGGGGGAGAATGCGGAGGAGGAGGACGACGACGAGGTCGAAGCAATCGAGGGCGAGCGTTTGTGGCCGTGGTTGGTCAAGACGGCCAGCTCGACGTCTTGGTGGAAATGGCTGACGTCGTCGAGCGAAGCGGCACCGTGGTTGATGAGTAAGCGCGCCTGGGCGGGCATGGTTGACCTGGATCAACGAGGCGGGCAATGCGGGGAATGATTTTCTTTTTTTTTTTCCCCAACGGTAGAACAGACGGTCGAGGCTGGGTAGCTCGAGAAGGATGGTCTAGGAGCGAGATGAAGGGATTTGAGTCGAGTATGCAGACTGACGACTGGTGATGCTGATGTTGATGATAATGCTGATGCTGATGCTTCGATGCCATCTAGTGTGCCCACTGCCGGTGAAGAGGGAGAAGAAAAAAAGATTGCAGATTGCAGATTCAAGAGGAAACAACAGGTCAGAGCGACGAGGGGTGATACAATGGTTCTTGCCTCTTCCGCCTCACCATGGCACACGGCTTCACGCTGGTCTCCTGCACAGGCTTTGGCGCTGTAAAGCCGCTCGATGGTCGAGAATGGCCAAGCGCGTGTGATTCGGAATCAGAAATCAGCTTCCATGAAACCGACCATGTACGAGACGCCTTCTGCTTGTTAGGGGTGGGGGAGCTTTAGCCTTTGCTGCGCCTGAACTCGTGGGGGCGGACGAGGACAATAGAGCCGGAAATAGGGATTGTGTTTTGGGGCTGGTGCTTTTCTGCTCTGTTCTTTTGTTTTATCCTGGCGCCACTGAGGGAGTGGCTCCTGCATGATGGATATGTGCACTTTTACTTTGCATGGCGTTTCGACAAAGGACGTCTGGGGTGTTTCTCTGCGGCACCTCGCTGGGGCGTAGCTCTCGGGGGACGAGGCCCGGGCGAAACGGGGCGAGCCTGAAACGCAGCCAGGAATGCCGGAGCCCTCGAGCAGGAGCCCTCGGATGGCCCGGCCTACCCGGGAGCGTACCCCGACGGCATCGACGAGAGACGTGTGCAGCTGATGATGGCCGCAGCTGCAATACGGAGCGCGGGACTGGCATTTTAAGCCGCATCGCTGCGTTTCGGGACGCTTGAGCGTTGTTTGGCGGGTTGCGAGATGGGTGCAGGGTATATAGAGTCGTGGTCCGGGTGATGCGGCCCCTCTTTTCCCCCTTCTCTTCCGGAGGCGGCGCGGCACCATGTCTCTCCGCTCTGGTCCATCTCCATCTCTCCGACGTCATCTGCTCCGTCGCCGTCCCGACCACCTCAACCGCCGTCCTCCCCCCTCAAGACTCGCGCCTCTCCCCCGTCGTCTGACAGGGCAAAATCAACGGATCGGCCCAACGCCTGCATCCCTCGACTCCCAACCCGTCCCGATGCCGTCGTCGCCGCGCGTCTTCCTCGTCCGCCACGGCGAGACCGAGTGGTCGCTGAGCGGCAAGCACACGGGCCGCACCGACATTGCCCTCACGGCCGGCGGCGAGAAGCGCGTGCGCGCCACGGGCGAGGCCCTCGTCGGCAACGACCGCCTCATTGTGCCCCGGAAGCTCTCCCACATGTCCGTGAGCCGTCTCTCCCCCTCCTCGTCGACCCCCCTGGTTTGCTTCTTGCCGCTGCCGCCCGTTTCCCGTCCACCATTCCCCTGTCGCAGAAAGCCACGTCCCTGCCTTGAGACATTACTCTGCGCGCGGCACGGCACGCCGCATGTACGCCATATACGCCGTACATTGCATTGGGGGGGGGGGGGGCCGACAAGCCATGCCATGCGCCTACATGCGTGGGACGCCGTCCACAGTCACGGCAGCGGCAAATCTGACATGGCGCCCTCGTCCACGCACGGCCGCGCTCTCCCGTCCCAGGGGAGGCGCGGCACGCCGTTGCCCCCCGCATGGAGCGCTGGAAGCCGTCGCGGCTTGCTGCCTGCTTGACAGCCACGGCGGGCTGGCGCTGCATCGGCATCGTCGTCGCCAACCGCAGGCCGCCGGGAAGAAATGGTGGAGAGACGGGATAGGGCCGAGGGGAACACATATGCCACCCATCATCGACGCTTCGGGGGCGTGGCTCGCAGCCGCTGACTACGTCGACTCCCCTCCCTCCCCCTTGCAAACGGCTTGCTCCTTGATGGTGCTCTGCCTCGTCACATTACTCGTCGCATCGCTGCCCACCTATCCCGTCAGCCTGCCTTGTCGTATACCAGCCTGTACGCGGTGTACTCACCAAGTCATATCCCATCCACCGCTCATGCAAGCCCCCAGCACTTCCCGTTGGGAGAATTCAGAGACGGACAGCACTGATGGCAAGCCACGCACAGCTACGTCTCGCCCCGCAAGCGTGCCCAGCGCACCTTTGAGCTGCTCGGCCTCGACACCGCCGGCGCCCTCCCCTGGGCCGCCCACGGCACCGCCCACGCGCGCGACGGGCCCGCGTGCGACGCCCGCGTCGAGGTCACCGAGGATGTCCGCGAGTGGGACTATGGCGACTACGAGGGCATCACGAGCCCCGAGATTCGCAGCATGAGGACCGACCAGGGCTATCAGGGGACTTGGGATATCTGGCGCGATGGCTGTCCTGGGGGAGAGTGAGTTTGCCCATGCTCATCTTGGAATCTTGCGCAGTTGATTGTCACTCGTCTTGCGCCATGGCTTTGATGTGGTGACTCGGTGTTTCTTTCCGCCTCTCTCACCTACTCTTATCGGCCCCAGCACCGCGGCACGGCTTTTCTCGCTGACCAGCCGCCGGTGACAGGAGCCCGGAGCAGGTTACGGAGCGACTGGACCGGCTCATCGCCGAGATCCGGCACAAGTGGCACCAGCCCGTCATGAGCAGCACGGCGGCGGCCGGCGAGGCCGGAGACGTCCTCATCGTCGCCCACGGCCACATCCTGCGCGCCCTCGCCATGCGCTGGGCCAGAAAGACGCTCCAGGACGGGCCGGCGTTTCTGCTCGAGGCCGGCGGCGTCGGCACCCTCAGGTGGGCCCTCCCTCTCTCCTCGGTGCTCCGGGCTAGCCGCCGCAAGGAGCAAGGACTGACGCTGATTTTGTCTCCAGCTACGAGCACCACAGCATCGAGGAGCCGGCCATTCTGCTTGGTGGCGCCTTTGTCGTTGACATGGTTGAAAAGGGCATATAGGGATGATTGATATCGGGAGGCAGGTTGTTGTCTCTGCAAGAGTAGGGAGAGTTGGGGAACACGCTACGGTCCTGATGTGTGATATAGAAGCCGGATAGACCTGCCCCACCGACTGCTTCGAGAAAGCGATAGAAACTCGTCGTCTAATAACAAACTCGTGTACTATGAAAAAGGGCAGCACCCAGCAACGACGTCAAGGTGCAAGAGGACACAGAGCCAGGCACCATCAAGCCTTCTCCCCCCTTGCCAAAAACAGCCTCCTAACCATATCCCCCCCTCCCTTACCCCCGCCCTCGAAAACAAGGTCCTCGTCCAGCTCGCAAAAGGCAAAGGCGCGCCCCGCACCGGCGCCGTCAAAGATGCGGCGCATCTCGTCCTCGTCGAAGCCGTGATGCCGCACCCCACGCACCGCGGCGTCATGGATCTCCTCGCCGGCCTGGGCCACGAAGTCGAGGACGAAGAGCACGCCGCCGGGGCGCAGGCGCTGCGCCAGGCGCGAGGCCGCCAGGTGGCAGTCGTCGAAGTGGTGGAAGCCGACGCCGACGCCGGCCAGGTCGAAGGCGGTAAAGGTGGGCGACGAGAAGGCCGGGGGTGATGGCGTCGAGGGGTCGAGGAGGTTGCCTACGTGTGCGGCGCGCTGCTCCGGCGAGAAGCCCTGTGGGTGCATGGGTCAGTAGGCCATGGTTGGGCTGGGTGTGTGTACTCTGCGTTCCGGGGGATTCAGAACCAGGGAGTAGGGAGCGGGCTGGGAGCATGGCTCTTGTATCGTGTGTGTGTACGTGGAGATGTGGCTTGGGGAGTAAAGGTATGATAACTCACCTCGCTCCGGGCCTTTGCGTTGTACGCCTCCACCATGCTCTCGGACACGTCGATGCCAACACACTGGCTGAGACCATGACCCAGAGCCTGAGCCACGGTCAGCAGCTCCTCCTTCTCGCCGGCGCGGGTTCCGAAAGCACACGCACCCTGGACAGCAAGCCCGTGCCGCTGGCGTAGTCGAGCAGCCGCCCTCGGTCACGGGCGCCGATGAAGGCGGCGTTGGCCTTCAACTGCCTCTCCATGACGGCCCTTGGCTTGTGGAACTCGGTGTCATAGTGGGGGGCGAGCTTGCTGTCGGATTGGGGAGTGCCTGGTTAGCAACCTTGGGTGACGGGTCTGATTCTGTCTCTGAGAAGAGGAGAAGGCGATATCGTGGGTGGATGACACTCGCGAGACGGAAAGCGAAGGAGCGGAAATCATACTTGAAGTAGTCCCGGTTCACTTCTGAGGTATCCGCCATGATGAGACGGTGAAGAAGAAACGACGATGTGGCCACGGCGATGTGTAGTTTCACAACGTATGAGGAGATTTACCGCCAAAGCAGACTAGGGCAAGTCAATGACGCTGGCAGAGATGAGTCTTGTCCTCTTTTCCAAAAGACAGCGCCATTGACGGCTTTTTATCCTTCCCACCGGAGACATTTCGGCAGCTTTCCCTCGCCGACGTCTGTTTCTCGCCGGGGAGCCGCCTATTCGGAGACTGCGGCGGAGATTCGGGTGGGTCCGCCTGGCCGGGCTCTCGGGCCTTGCGTGCGGGGTCGCCTGGCGGCGGCGCCGAGTCACGTGCGCTTCCAGGGTTGGACTGCCACTGGTTCCTTGCTCGGGAAGCCGCCATCCACGACCATGACTCTCGACGCGCGTGCGGGACCGAATCGTGTTGCTGTGGGACGAGTCAAGCGCGCATGACGCGTGCGTGTGCACACGGTTCGCCGACGAGACGCGGGCGTGCGAACGAAGCTGCGCCGTCGAGCACCGCGGCCGTGGCTCGACGACGGGCCTGGAATCGGCGGCCATGGGCCCAAATCACTCCCTCGATACAAGAAGCAGGCAAGCTAATGGCCTTCTAGCCCCGGAAACATGTCCGTCGTTGGGCACCTCTCGGCCTGAAAACACACCACGCACTCTCATCTCCCACCCGCCGGCGAGGGGGAAAATGGCATCAGGGGCGCCCCCATAGCGTGTTATGGACTGGGCGCGGCCGATGCAGCGACTCCAAGACGACTGTCCTTTAGCT
>JAPEBW010001538.1:0-22521 GCA_027405785.1 Ophiocordyceps robertsii | reverse complement strand
AAGCTCCCAGTGGCCAATGTGGCCTCTGTGCTGCTAAGAGAGCAACGAGTACCTGGTACTTTTGCCGGTCTGTTTTCGGAGCTGTTGAAAAACCAGTTCACCTCTGCCAAAAGTGGAGGCACCTCCTTTAGAGATGACTGGTATTCTGGTATATTTTCCACAGGAGCTCTCCTGGCGGGGGGGACCTTGGAGGTACAAGAGATACGAACGCTAGGTACCTGGTAAGCCCATCGACAACTACTACCTAGGTAGGTATTGGCAGACATTCTCTGACGACAAAGAGACTCGACGACTTGTTCAAGGCCGTGGAAACCGCTATAATGCCAACATGCGCTCAAGCCTCATCTCTCTTGACCGACAAGACAGTAGAGTAGGCCCAACTGACCATGGTCAAACAAGTCCAATCCAGCACGGCCTCGCCCCGAGGCATACACACGCCGGATATCTCGACATGCCGCAGAACAAGAGACAAAAGAGAAAGGAAAAGGAGGGGATAAACCAAGCGCAGACAAACAAAGCAGACAGAGCCCTCTCCTCAGCTCCCGCCCAGGTCCATGCCATCCCAGCCGTTAAACATGTCCATGCTGGTGTCGATGCCTCCAAAGAGGTCCGCGTCGCTCGTCGTGTCGAGGCCGCCGCCGCTTCCAGGCCCTCCCAGCCCCATGTCCGACGAGACGCCTCCCATGCCCATGTCCAGTCCCACCCCGTCAACCGACATGCCGTCGCCCGGCACCCCCGCGGCCGCCGCAGCCATGGCGTCGCCGAGCCCACTCGTAGCCTCGTTCAGGTCCAGCTGTGCCTGAAGCATCGCCTGCGGCTGCGGCAGCACCATCTGTGCCTCGACCCTGCGATGGAGCCGAACCACAATCTCGGCCAGTGCCGCGTCCTGCTTCTGCAGCTTTCGGCACTTTTCCGCCTCCGTCTTGAGCATCGCGCGCAACGTCAGCCGCCGGTGCGGTGGCGGCGCCATGGTCCCCGTCGCGTCCAGCAGGCTTGGCCCGGCCGGCGGCTCGTTGGTCACGTCTGGCGCGCACACCAATGCTGCCACCACGTCGTACGCGACGCTTGCGCTTCCAGCCTCCGACTGATGTCGAATCTCCTCGAGCATCATGCGGAGCACCGTGCCCGTTCCGGCCATCCGACACGACACAATTATCTGCCGGTGCGTGTACGGCGTCGGCATGACATTGAGTCCATGGTGCATGCTCCACTGCACAAGAGCTTGTACCGTGTACCTGACGCTGCCGGCGAGACCCGTGCTCGAGCTCGTCGACCACAGCTCCAGCTCGTTGTGGTCGGCACCTCCCGTCCGTCGCGAGAGGGGGAGGTTATCTTTGAGCGCGCGGAGAAGCGGCTGAATGTCCTGGTTCTTGGGGTCCTGTTTCTGGTACGACCGCAGGGCAGACTCCAGCGGCTGGGCTATGACATTCTTCACCGACGTCAGCATGGTGCTCGCCTCGCCCGAGATAGAACTTGGCAGCAGGATCAGTTGCAGGATCTTGATGATCGACTTCTGCTCCTTCTGCTCCACCCAGAGGTAGTCTGCTAAGAATCGAATCGCCGGAATCAGCGACGGGAGCAGAAACGTGTCCACGACGTCTGAGAATGCCTGGTCAACTTGTTTTCTCGTCATCCCTCGACGTTGCGGGGCCAGACTCACACTCTATGCCACTCTTGAGGCTTTCATCGTTAAGATAGCCGTGCGTGTACCCAACCACAATGTTCTGGAAAATGGTCGCGACGAGGAGGTAAAACTCTTGGGGAGGGCATGATGACATCAGGTCGTCCCCAAGCCCCCCCGTCTCGCTGTCAAAAAGGCCATGAATCCATCCGCTCACGTGGCCGTTCTCTTGCTCTGTGAGCTCGTCCAGTCGACGGCTGAGGTGACCTCGACTGAGGATCTTGGCGACACACGAATCGGGCGACGTGATGCCTACGTCAGCCGCCGTCAACTTGTAGCGGCAGGCGTATGCGAGAACCAGTAACAATATGGCGCCGAATTCATCGTAGATTGGCTGATACTCCCCCTGGTCGTCGTCATATCGCCAGCTATCCAAGAGCTGACACAGGGGCTCGAGGATAGCGGGCAGCTTCTCAAAGAGCAGCAAGATGTCGAGGGATTGAGGTTTCTGGGCCAGCCGACCGCACAACATCTTTAGCGACATAGTCTCCTTGCTGTTGCATAGCTGGCGCATCAGCTGAAGAGGAGTCAGCAAGAGGCAAGAGCGGAGACAGACCGGGTCGAAGAAAGTCGCGTTACCTCGACGAGAGCCTGACAAACAGCGCCGACGTTGCCGTCCATCTTGTCGAGTTCCCGGACCAAATCCTGGATATTTTCCGGGCTCGACAGACAGCCCTGCACGAGCTTATCTTTGGAGTACTTCTCCAGTGATGGCTCGTACGACATGGATGTTTCTCCCAGTATCCTCTCGACGTGCTCCCTATGCACCAGGCCGTGAAGAGCACAGGCCGTACAGAACTCTTCTCTGACGCTCTCGGTATATGGATTGTTGCTTCGCGATTCGTCAAACATGAGAGAGGCCGTGGGGAACACGCTGGTGTCGACTTGGTTTAGAGCCTCGGTAATGCAAAACTCGGACGACGTGGTGGAGAACTGGGGGGAAAATATCTGGCAGAGAAGAAGGGGCACCTTGTTGACGAGAAATGAACGCAAGAGATGGGCGTCCCGAGGGCCCTCGTGGCGAAACACGGCGTTGGCGAGAATATCAAACGATGCTAGTATGAGGTCAATGGCGCTTGACTGAGTCTCGCCCTGTTGTCTCCCGTCAACCTCGAGCCTTTCCGCGCACAGAAAAGATAGGGTTGTACCTGATATCGGTTGTGCAGAAGCGACAGCAGCACAGTATCGTCAATCACTGGCCGTCCCGCGAGCTGGCCACGCGTTAGCGATATCATGACCGGCAACATGGCACAACTGGTAAACATGGAGAAGAGCTCGGAAAAGGCCTCGACACGAGTATACCTACCGCTGCGTTCAAGTATACGTAAAGCCCGGCCCGTGTGTTGGGAATGAGCATGTCTGGAATGACAAAGTTGTCAAGTCCGACGGCAGGGTCCAGCAGCTCGTCCATGGCTGCATTGGCCGCGACCTGGCTGTTCTTATCTACTGGGTCGAGGCGGCCTAAAGTTTCGCTGCGAAAGACCTCGAGCCTTTCGACAAAGCCGGGGGCATGTTGCAGCGTGTGCATAAAGTCGGTCAGACTCTGGGAAAGCTCCTTTCGCACGACTAGACGGGAACTTGCGTGAGAAGCAGGCAAAGGGCCGGGTCTTGCGCAACCATGCGATCATACCTTGGGCGAATGGCTTGCTGATGGCCTTGACGAGGGAAGGCGTCTCGACCAAGCGCAGCAGCAGAGGCACAAAGGCTGCTCGAGCAACGTCCATTTCGTCGCGGACTTGCGAGTTTTGCACCTCTCCGAGAACATCGGTCGTAAATGCGGTAAATGCCGAGGTGAAGAGGTGCATCCATTTGCACACGATCCTAACGAGGACCAGGGCGGCGCGCGTATTACGAGAGGCTGAGCCCTCGACCACAGTCTTGATGACGTGGTAGAACATGACCTCTTCGGCCCACGACGAGCTTCTCCAGAGCCGCTTGTGCTCAAGTCCCTTGTTTCTGCTGTGCTCAGCAACGTCGCCATGCTGCGGAAGCGGACGCAGGGTGTGCAGCGCGGAGTACTTGTAGAGGGTCTGGAGGATCGACGGGGCGTCGACGTAGCCGAGCTGACTCAAGACTTGGATATAGGGCGGGATACGCGGATCGAGGCTGACGTCGTTTGAAGGCTGGGGCTTCAAGAAAATGTCGGCGACGAAGATAGGGGCCAGAGGATGCTTGGCGTGGATGAGCGGGACGAATTGTCGGAAGTGATCGGTTTCGAGGCGCTTCGAGATGCACCTGGATATGAAGTCTGACCAGTAAGCTATCGATTCACGCAAAACGAGCCTGCGGTGGGCGGTTGAATCCATGGCCGGGGCCTGGAGTGGGAGAAGAGGTGGCGGCGCGGCGGACTCCACGGGGCTGAAAATGAGGCTATTCAGAGGCTAGGTAAGGCAGCTATCGCTGCGAGCCGAACCGTGGGACGAAATCGAGGCCGGCCGCCATGAGGAGCGTGACTGCGAGTGACGGGCTGATTCGAGGATTCGGTAGCGTCTGGCGGGCGATTGCGGAATGAGGACGGACCAAAAAGAGGGTGACGAGGAGAGGACGAGTTGATTCAGTATGTCAAGTCCGAGAGTCTGTCGTCACGTCCCACGTTCCAGTAGGTACGAAGTACTTATGTATGTACAGGGCGAAGTCTCTTTATCTTATCGCTAGAGCAGCACTAATAAGTGGAGATGTTGGGTGCGGGACCTAGCAGGCGGCACCAAAGAGGTACTGTACATCTGCACATATGTACGAAGTATGTAGGTATATACATACTGTACAACACGCATTTCACAGTACCTAATTGAAGCTTCAATTGCGTACTGCATCAGGACGAGACGCACATAGAGCCAGTAGCGGGAACCTAGGCTCACGTCCATAGATTACCAAGTCCGCTGGCTGCCGGCCTGCCAAACCGCTTCTCCTCGGCCACATCAAACATTATCCATGACGCCCGGCTCCATGCCCTCGAGAAGCTCCGCCAGCTCGCCCCAGAGCTTGTCCATGACCCGCTCGCCCTCGTCGCCAGCCATGACCGCCGGCCACGCGTGCAGCTTGCAATTGGCCATCCACCGGCCGTGCGTCTTGTCGTCGCCAAAGGCCGCCGCCATGAGCGTCCGCGACCCCATCTCGGCGGGGCGGCCAAAGACGGCGAAGGCGGGCCCCAGCACCCAGTTGAAGGGGAAGGGCAAGCCCCGGAACAGCTGCGTGCGGCAGAAACCCGGGTCGAGCGAGTTTATGACGACGCGGCCCTTGCCCGAGGCGTCGGCGGCCTGAGCCAGCTTGCGCATGGCCATGAGCTGCATGAGCTTCGTCGTGTTGTAGCGCTCATAGTAGTTTTCGTTCACCTTGAGTCGGTGGAGAATCTCGTCGGCCTTCCTTTCCGGGAAGTACGTCTATCCCAAGCCGAGTGTCAGCCGTGAAGAAGTCACCGGGGACGGGCCCACGTACCATGAAGGCGCCGCCCGACGAGACGATGACGGCGTGTGGCGTCACGTTGAATAGGGTGCCCGTCCGCCGGAGAATGGGGAGGAGGCGAACAGTGAGCAGTAGTGTTGAGATGACATTGACCGTCACCATGGTCTCGTGGCCCTCGGATAAGGCCCATTCAAAGGTGAGGACGCTAGCGTTGTTGAGGAGCACGTCGAGCCTCTCGAGCTTGGCTGCCCGGGCCGCAAACTCGTTGACGCTGTCAAACGAGGAGAGGTCTAGCTGCCAGGCGTCGACGACGCCATGGCGCTGCGTGGAGCCCTCAATGTCCTGCTTGGCCGCCTCGGCCTTGTCGACGCTGCGACAGGCCAATATAACCTTGGCGGCATTGAGGCGCACAAAGTGACGCGCCGCTTCGAGGCCGAGGCCTGGGATGGACCTTGTTAGAGCGACGTTTGCTTAGCACACAAGACTAGGATGTGTCCTTTTACCAACATTGGCGCCGGTCACGACGACGGTCCGGCCGGTGCAGTCCTCATCGGGATACGGGAGCGTCGTAAACTGGCCCAGCAGTGAGCCCAAGAAAGACATTTGTTGTGATTGTTGCGCCCAAGACTCTTTTCGGCGCTGTTGGTGATGTCGATTGTAGCTGCAACCGTGTACATACGAGTACTTGTGGCCGTTGTTTCTTCCGTAGTCGGGCCTTCACATGTCAGGGCGTTGGAAGATTGGCTAACAATTAATTTCTGCGCTAACCGACGCCAACCGCAACCAACCGCAGAGAGGCTTCGTGATGATGGCAAAAAGGGATCAATAATTCCACAAAGAAACTCCATTCTAGAAACCCCCCCGACACCCGGAAGCTCAGGCTCCATCGCCGCCGAAGCCTCACTTCTCAAACGACGCCATCATCGACTTCTTGCCCGCCGCATACAGCGGCGCATAGTCGGTGCCCAGGAACCGGCCCTTGACCCACCAAACCAGCAGGCTAAACAGCTTCATGCTCCCGGCCTGGCCCGTCCCACGGCTGCGGCCCAGCGTCACCGCCACCGTCTCCTTGGCGTTGGGCGCGTAGGCGGGGACGCTGTTGCCGGCGAGGTGCGCCGGCAGCGCCTTGATGAGGTGCCTGGTCTGCGCCTCGGCGGCCTGGGCCTTGGACCCCTCGAGGTTGCCGGCGTCGCCCATGACGAAGATGTCGTCGTAGCCCTCGGCCTTGAGCTGGGCCGTCTGCTTGATGTAGCCGCGGCCGTCGAGCATGCTGGCCGGCGCAAACGCCGTGTTGGGCGTCACGCCCGTGGCGGGGATGTAGGCCTGGGCCTTGAGCGTGCGCGTGCTGCCGTCTGCGTGGCGCAGCTCCAGCACCGTGTCGCGGCCGGTCCGGCTGACGTTGGCCACGGTCGAGTCGGGGATGACCTTGACCTTGAGCTTCTTCAGCTCCGTCGCCACCTGCTTCCTCACGCTCGGCAGCACGGGCGGTGCCAGGGGCAGGTTGTCGCTGTGGACAAAGTAGACCTCCTTGGCGCCGCTCTTTGCGTACTCGAAGCCGAGCTCGCCGGCCACCTCGCTGCCCGTGGCGCCGCCGCCGGCCACGACAATGGTCTTTGCGTCTTTGATGTCGCTCTGCAGGCTGTGCAGCCTCTCGGCCGTCCTCTCGGCCGTGTCGAGGAGCTTCCAGGGCATGTCGTCCCGGGCCGTGGCGCCGGTGGCGATGACGAGGGTGTGGTAGGCGACGGAGCGGGTGCTGCCGTGGGCGTCTGGCGCGCCGAGGGCCACCGTGACCGTCTTGGCCGATGGGTCGAGGGCGCTGGCCTTGCCGAGGACGAATTCGAACTTGTCGGCGGGATACTGGCCGAAGATGGCGTCCCAGGGGAACATGACCTTGTCGTCGGCCAGCTGGCCGGGGACCATGACGCGGGGGATGGCAATGGGCCAGTAGAAGTGCGTGTTCGGGGCGACGACGACGAGCTTGAGGTCGTCGCGGCCGAGGACCGTGGTGCGCATCAGCTGGCGGATGAGGGGCGCGGCGGCGAGGCCGGCGCCGAGGATGACGATTGTCTGGGCCATGGGAGCTGCAGAGTCTTGGCGCGAGCTTGCTTGCGATGCTGATTACCTCGATGGAGGGAGGGAGGAGATGGGCGTATCCGTGGAGAGACAGGCGCAAGAGGGGGTTATGTCTATTATGTATGTACCTGTACGCAAACTCTTCATTCTCGGTTCAAGAAACCATTGTCAGCACCTGCAGCCAACTGATTAACAAGCACCCGAACCAGGAGCCGCGCGGTAAAACAGTCATCATCCAGACAAAGTTGGGGGTGAACTCCGAGCCGACTAGTCCCTGCTTGTTCACGGGGCAAAATGCAACGACAATGCAACGACACAACCATTGACCTGTGACTGACTGCACGGCCGGCAAATACGACCACAAATGGAGTTGCGGCCGCAAGTCCGCATTTGCTTGATGCGGGCCAGGACCCGCAGCTGTTGGCCAATCAGGCTCCCTACCGCCGGCCTCCCGCTCCGTTGCGGGCGGTCCGGACTTTTGCCGCGGCATCGAGCCGTCTGGTCAACTCCGTCTTCCACATACGGCCATAGCCGCAGCACACCAAATTACCCGGTCCCGTCAAGCTCATGTCGATATACATACCTTACACGCCTACGAACACACTGCTAGGACTTCTAGAATAGTGACGTTTACTAGTAAAACAATGTACCGCTAATAGCGCGGCATCCCGATTGGTTTACAACCCTGTCTGTGGCGGTCCCCGCGCACTCAAAGGGATGGCCGGGCGCAAGATACCAGGTGCTACGGGCCACGGAGGAACCATTAACACGATAATCACGTGAATGATCAGTACGATCAGTTACGGGTATATACACAGGGTAACCTAGTCACCTACTTTCACTTCTTCAGACAGATAGCTCTTTAGCTTTCGACACATAACACAACACACAGATCTTTTATTACGACATCACCTCTGATTTTGAGCACCTGGTTACAGTCGACGGTCCGCGACCTCCGACTCATCACCAACGTGACATCTCTTTGCTCAGACCACGCGCTGTTGTAACTGCCAACATGAACCATGACAGGTTTATCCCTTAAGAATAACCTCTGATTACCTCCTCGGGCCGTCACACCTCCCTTCAGATTCCTTGCCTAACTTGCCGCGTCATCTCCTTCAAAATTCACAACAATGATTAGTGTTGTTATTGTAGTTGAAATAGGGTCCTCATCGGATGCCATCAGTTGCCGGGACATCAAGCAAGCCCTTGCAAAATGCGCAGCCTTTGTAGGACAACGATTGAGAGCAAACACAATGTCGCACAGTCCAGGTGCGGACTAAGCTTTAGCCAGAACCTCGGTTTAATACATGCTTGAGTTCTGTGGATGCTTCTGCCGAGGTCTCCCGTGTTGATGTGTTTTGCACCACTTTGCTTCGTCGACAAGGGTGTGCTGCAGTAGAGACTGTTTTTGGGGAAAACCATGTCACAAGAACAACCTAACCTGCTCCGCCTGCAGCAATGCAGTTATGGGGCGGCTTGGTTCTCCTCGGATTGAATGTGGTGGACGAGGTCGCGGAGGCTGTAGACGTGCTGGCTGTTTCAGCCGATTGGGCCATTGATGTTTTCTGGTCCAAGGCCCATCATGATGGTGTATAGTGTATACTCTCAAGTGATGGACAAGTGAAAAACTGTGCTGTTGTAAAAGGTGACACGGCGCGGGACAAGAAGCTAGAGATATTAGGTAGTCGGCGGTCTGTTCTCGTTGACCGACCAAGACCTCCTTGATCTGCTTCTTGGCCGGTTAGAACTGGCCAATCGGCATATGTCGTGAGCTGTCCGAGGCTGGTCAGTGGTTGCCCTGCTTGTCACCCGTATCTTGTATGTACTTTGGACCTACGTACATACATACCTAGGTAGTGGCTTGGTGGTTGCATTAGCGGCACGTGGGTTCAGCCTACATATGTACATGTAGCCTTTGCCCGTCGTCACATTATCGAAGCTCCAAACGCTCGACATCCTTGCCAGCTGGAGGCAACAGCACGAGTTTCGAATTCGAGACACATTTCTTGGATTAATGTCGGGGATAATATGCAACGTCAGGTAAAGGTAAAGGCAAGGAAACATAGCGGGGCAATGGCTTCAGTTGGGAATCGAGCCGCCGGGGCCGTGCCTCGACTGGGGGCATTGGGGGGGCGAGGTCCGTGGCGAGGCGCTGGGCGCTAGGCATCGCTGCTTGCGTTGGCTGGGGTTGGACTTGTAATAGGTAGTGGTGTCAGGCCATCGTCATCTTTGATCTTGTTTTCGACAAGCAGTCGAACCACAGCCTCGTGTCCTCGATCGGCCGCCCAAGACAAGGGCGTATAGCCCCATTCATCTCTTAGATCGGCATCAGCTCCATGTTGAAGAAGCAGCCGAACTTCGGCCCAGTTGGCCATCATAGCCGCACACATCAAGGGAGTAATGCCATGCCCATCTCTCGAGTCGATATAGGCCTTGCCAGTTGCAAGTAGCAGCCGGACAATGACCTCTCCCCCATTGATGGCTGACCACGATAGGGGCGTCTGACCAAACCTGTCTCTTGAATTGATGTCAGCTCCGTGATTGAGTAGTAACTGGGCTGCGGCCTTGGATCTGTCATTGGTCGCCATCGACAAAGGCGTTCGGCCTTGTATATTTCTTGACTCGATATTGGCCTTGTCGGTATCGAGCAGGAGTTTGACAATGGCCTCGTATCCCTTAGATGCCGCCAGAGACAATGCCGTATCTCCTTCTTGGTCTGCCGCTTCGAAATCGACCTTGCCGGTCTCGATCAGCTGCCGGACCACGGTGTCGCAGCCTCTCTCAGTCGCGCAGACCAGTGCCGTTCTCCCATAACCATCTTTCACGTTCATGGCGACGTCTATTCTATCCGAGCTCCTTATGATGGCCTCTAGGTGCCTTGAAAGGCCGAAGATTGCAACAATGTGCAAGAGTCGGCTTGACTTGGACAGAAAGCCTCCACGCACTGCCCAGTATCCCTTCGCCAGGCACAGGTCCACCCACAGTTGCGACACACGTTCCGAAGGCCAGGAAAACACGTGCAACAGATCTTGATCCGAAGTTTCGGCGCCTTGTCCCCGTTTTGCGTGTATCACCCACATTTCGATGGCGTAGTGGAGTAGGGGAAACCTGGAACACCACTTGTCTGTGCGGCGAGCGTCTTTCAATGCGTCGTTTTGAATCTCCTCCATTGCTAAATAGCGAAGACACAAGCGCGAAAAGCGACAATGTGTATTTTGCAATACTGTGCTGGTCCCGGAGTTCGAGCTGGTGCCCTCCAGGGCGGAGAAGCCTTTATGGAGAAAGAAGTCTTTGACTGATTGATGGATAAACTGCACGATTGCAGCCCCAGTCTCGGATCCCACAATCTCGACGAAGCCACAGCCCAAAGCACGAATCCTTTTTTCGACTTGACCATCTTCGGCAAAACAGTACGAAGCCTTGCACTGCTGCAACGACTGGCATCCGGGAGCATGCTCGACAATCATGGCCCATTGCACCTCAATCACCGAGAGTCGTCTTTCGGCAATGTGTATTAGTCGCAAGAGCTTCGCTGCCTCTGGCTTTTGCTTGATGCGCTCAGTGAGCTCACTGTACATTATGTCCAAGTCGGTGGGTATGTCGAGGATTTTTTGCTTCATCTGCTTCGAGGTCTCGCCCTCACGCTCGGACTCTAGGACTCGTTCCACGACAAGGCGTGCCCACAGAAAGACACCTTCGGCACGAGCAATAATCGTCCTTGATACCGCGGCGAGCCGATGATTCTGGGGCTGACCGAGCCGGCCCCGGACAAATGTGGTGATGTCTGCCTTATTTTGATCGTCTAGACAGATGGTGAATCCAGTAGTCCACGGCAAAATTGGGTAGTGACGACAGGCAAAACATATTCCGAATCGGCCAGTACTGAAGCGAGAAAGTTGGCATAGGTTGCTAAAGGATCGAACCAGATGGACTGCGGTTTCATCTCCAGCTTCGTCAAGCCCATCGACGAATAGAATGAGTGAACGTTTCTTCAGAATCCCTAGAATCGACGACTGGAGCAGGTTCCACAGCTCGCAGGGATTCCACTCCCACTTGTGGCTTGGCCCAATGTTCTCTGCTTTCTCCTTGTAGTTGTCGACTAGTTCAGGTAGCTCACCAGGAAAGCGGATGAGAAGTTGATGGAGGACTGACTGCAAATGGCCCAGCGGCGTCTTCTGAAGTTTCTCACCGCGACCATGGAAGAAGAAGGAGACGGCGACGACGATTCCCTGCTTCACAGCTGGCGTTTCCCGTACGGCAAACTTGAGCAACGTGGACTTTCCCGAGCCTGGCTTGCCCTTGATCCAAAGTAGGCCCCCTAAGTGAGTGGTCCAGGCGTCAAAAGTCTCATGCTTGAGTAGCCACCCGCACGTCCCGTCGAGAGCTTCGTCGATGAAGTGGCTTCTGCTCCTCATTTCGGGAAAGGCCAGGGACTTTAAGCAGTCTTTTTCTGTCTTCGATGACACCGGTCGGTCCAAGAATTGGTCTAAGCTTGGCTCATGATCAGCATCAACGACCTCGGCTCGGCGGCTTTGAGTCACCTACTCTGCTTCGAAAAACGCTGATTGGGGTTGGTTTTGGCTTCTGCGACAAGTTGCGTCAATCGGCTTCTGACGATGGAGTATTCTTCCTGGCTGGCTCTGTCGTATTTAACGAGCCCTGAGTGGTCCGTGTTAAAGGGCACGCGATCCTCATCAGCAGCTGCTACCAATCCCGCGCTTGTAGCAGACGCCTGCAGCACGAGAAAATCCTTCGTCCCAGTCTGACAGAGGGACCCGTCTGGGCAAATCTACGGTGCGGGCGTGAGCATGGGTCAAGTTGGCGGGAGTTACGGAGGAGCCGACCTGAATGGTCGAGCTCTGCTTGCGCTCGTAAAAGTTGACGACGCGGTATCGGCCTCTGCAGCGCCGCGAGAAGTCTACCGAAAGCCTCTTGAGGAAGTTGGATGGCTCCCCTTGTTTGTCGACGACTAGATCGTGCACGAGGGCTTGGTTTGGCTGGCCCTCGACAATAGTGCTGAGCTGATGGTTGCGCAGGCCGAGATGAGGGACGCCAAAGAAGAGCAAGGCGTAGGTGGATTTGTGCAAGTCGTCCTTGTGTTGGGCCTGTGGTGCTGTGCGAGCGCATACGAGAGCCTGGCTGGGGAGTGAGAGAATGCTTGCCTCGAGGGGACAAGGCCAGCCTCACCTCTTTGATGACTAGGCCGCCAAGGCTGTGTCCGATGAATATGATGGGACGACGACTGGTCTGGCACGCCGTTGGATGAGCATAAGCATTGGCAGACGACTCTGGGATCATGGCGTACATACACCATCATGTGCGCGAAAGGCGGCGACGCTTTCGAGAAGAAAGAGGCCCAAGTCGGTGATGGATTGCTTGGAATCACTGTCGCGCAGTGTCGTATCGTAGCCGTAGAGCAGGACTCGTATGCTGGGCACATGGAAAGGGAGAAAGTCTCGCAGCCAGACGTGGTTGCTGGACCGGGACTTCCAAGAGCCGAGGGCATGACTGCCGAGGCCAGGGACTGCGAGCACGCTGCAGACTCGAGTCAGCCGTAGGGAATGGAATGGAGGGACGAAGAAACACCAGATATAAAGAATGATTCGTTGAAGCTTTGAGTACAGAAGTCAGGCTCACTCGACGTGCACGCCATTGGGGTCCTGATGGAGCGGCGTGATGCCATGGAAGTGGGAGTCGAAATGGAGCGAGCAGACGTTGCGAAGACGGGCGACGAGGTCCTTGGCCGGCATCGACGAGGAAAAGGATACCGTGGCGCAAGCAGTCCTGGGGTCTCTTGGGACGAGGGAGTGCTTGACGAGGGTGCCGACGACGGCGCTCAGTGTGTCGTCGTTCTCAGCCAGGGATTGGATGGTTCGCTCGAGCTTCTCCGACTCGTCAACGGGGATGCCATCGATGAGCAGCGTCAACCATTTCCTCTGGGCTGGAGGCGCCCTCCGAAGCAGCATGGAGCGGCTCAGGACAGCAGCCGCCACAACCATGGAGATGGCCGTCGCGACGAGCCAAGCCGGGTCGTGGAGGGCAACCAGCCAGTTGGGCGAGCCAAAGGGCATGTCGATTCGGAAGCAGGACGATGCTTCGGGTGGTGATGGCGTCAACCCGGTCCCCCTTTTCGGGTTCAACTCACACCGCCGGGGGCCATCCTGGGGCAGAGGGGAGGAAGGTGCACTGGGGGCGGGCAGAGAGTGAGGCTGAGGCTGAGGCTGAGGCTGGAGCTGCAGGGTGACGTGGCCATGGAGGAGGGAGGCTCTTGGCCTCGTACTGCACGGCCATCTCATCCCTCCCTAGGAGCAACAGTGAAGATGGAAGTCGATGACGGTGCGACCAAGCGTTGCCCTGGCATCATGCTTCGACAACTGCTTCGGCCTCATGACTGACTGACTGGCCATGGCGCCTCCACCCTTTCTCCTGAAGCACCAGCTGAGCCCCGATCTCGACCATCAGCCGTCGACGCTCCCCGGGCACCCTTGCGTCTCGCTCCAGGACCGACAGTTGCTCTGGGACTTTGTCGAAACGGACCTCTGGGCGCAACATCTCGAGCGCATCGCCCACCGTCTGTGGTGGATGTCCAAGCAGGACAGCGCAAACATCTCTCCGCTGCACCGCCAGGCCGTCAAGCAAAGGAGAGTCATCGTCACCGAGGATCCCAAGCTCCACCTCGTCTGGTTCCATGACCGCATCTTCATCAAGCCTCTGCCGCGGTACCTGGGCTCACATGTCTTCTGGCGCGACTTCCTCTGTGGCGGCGACCAAGACGCCCCCGGAGGCCGGCGCCGAGCCCGTATCGCCGGAGCCGCCTTAGGCTACCTCCGGACCTATCGCCATCTCGTCAAGCACGAGTCCGACTTCCGCATCGCCCAGGACCCGGGCCTCTGCCTGATCCCCGCCCACGTGTCGTGGGAACACTTCTCCATGTTTGCCTCTGACCTGGCAGCCATCGCCGACACAGACGTCTCCCGCCGTTACCACTTTGGCGAGATTCGGCTGTCGAGGCTCAACTTGTACGCGCCCCTTCTCCTCGGCACGTCTCACTTCCAGCGCGTCGACAGCCAGTACGGCGCCTATTTTGCTCGCTTGTACGCGCCCGTCTTGTTCGTCATTGGCGTCACGTCGGTCATTTTGAGCGCCCTGCAGGTGACGGTGGCTGTCGAGCAAGACCAAGTCGGGATGGGCCGCGTCGTGTCCAGAGTCGCATTGGCGCTGAGCGTCCTGGTCATGCTGGTGTCCTCTTGTCTTTTGCTCGGCTTGGGCTGCCTTCTGGTGTATAAGGTGGCAAGGGAGTGGAACTACGCGCTTGGCGACCGCCGCAGATGGGCCAAGCTGAATGCAGACTCTTTGACCCCCGTCGTCTAGAGGCCCCGGCTACGGCGGACTAAATGTAAGTTAGGGTCTGTTGCAAATATGAGGAGTGCATACGCCAGGGCCCCACACCTATTTCACTGCGAGAGCCCTAGGCGTAGCCCTAGCCCTTATTTATAGGGGTTAGCCACATACATATAAGGGTACCCCTTCGCATACACATTCCTTCCTAGCTAGCTAGGCACTATTATTATCTTCTAGAGCTCCCTCTTTCTATAGGTTATAGCCCTTACGCGCTGCGAAATTGCTACCTTAACCTCTTTACCTTAATTACCTTAATTATCTTAATTATCTTAATTATATTTAAACCTTTCTTTTAACCTATAGGCCCTTAAAGACTAAGGTAAAGGCGCGGAAGCTTAAGATATTAAGGCTATCGCTACTTATATAATAATATAAATTAATAGCTTTAAGGTAATGCCTTATGCGATATATACGCTTAAGCTATATACGACTTTATAGCTATATAGCTTACTTTATAGCTATATTACTTATAGTAAAAAATCTACTATATTAATAGCTCGTAAGAAAGCTACTACTATTACCGGCGGCTTAGTATATTAAGATAGTCGCTACTAGCAGACCTTATATAAAATATATAATAGCTTTTATAGCTTTAAAATAAGGGCGTAAGGCTATAATAAATAGGCTTTAAAGATAAGAGAATTATAAGTTATAAAGAATAGAGCTTATCGTCGCTTTAAAGGTAGAAAACCTTAAGGGCTTTATTAATAGTATTATTATATTATTACTTAAGGACGACCTTAAGTATAAAACTTAAGAAATAAAGGATAGAATAGCTATATATAGTATTATTACGAGCATTACTCTTAAGATAAGGGAACTTATTATAGATAATAAGTAAGATAAGAAAATAACCGCTAAATAGATAATAAACTTAATTAAAGTATTTTTAATAAAGGTCTTAAAAGTTACTTTTTATATAACCTTTATAAAATTTATTACCTTTAACTTAAAGAAGTTTATTAGTATAAAGAAATTTATAAAGAAGCTATATTAATATTAAGATTAGCTTATTATAGTAAAAAAGAGTTTACTAAAACGACTTTTTATAATTATAGCCCTTAAAAGTATTCGAAAATAACGTCTTAACTAATATAGTAACTAAACCTATAACTAATAATAAGGGAATTATATTGCAAAAGATAAGCTATATAAATAGCTTATAGAAGTTATAAAAGCTAAAAAATTGAAATCCTTAGCTAATACTATATTTAGTAAGGCTAAGGGTCTTAGTAATAATAGCGGAAGTAGTATTAAAGGCTTTAAAAAGGACTTTAATAAGAATATTAGTTTAAGTAAATTAAGTAAGAAATATAATACCTTTAAGGAGACCGTTATTTTAAAGTGCGGCTACTATATTAAGCTAAGGAAAGTTATATATAAAGAGCCGGATTATTAAACTAAGTATCTTAATAAAGCCCTTAAATTTTAAAAGGTATTTTAAGCTGTTAAAGCCGCGACTAGTAATAAAGGAAATAAAACGGGCAACGCGGCTATTATAACAGCTAGTAGTAAGTTTAACGGCTACCTCTTAAGCGGTGCTATTATAGATAAATATAAGCCCGTTTAAGATAAAGCCGTCGTAGACTTTAAATACGCGACTTACTGCTTTAACGACCTTAAATAGTTTACCGACGTAAAAGCTATTAACCTCTTTTCGATAATATTATTAAATAGCAGCCTATTATAGGTAAAAGCTATAAGCACCGTTAAAGTTATTATTAGTAGCGTTACGTTAAAGCTATAAAACGTTAATTACGCGCTAGCATTACTAGCTAACCTTATTAGCAATTAGTGCCTTAAGGAGAAAGGCATTAAGCTTAATAATATTAAGAAACGACTATTTTTATTATAGGCTAGGCCTTAGATTAGGCCCGGGCTGCGCTTATATAACTCTTAATTGGCGTGGTTAATTAACTAGCTAGCAGCTTATTTAATTCGTTTTTTTTTAACTTGCCGCCGTTTAATATAGTAGTTTAATTAAATAGCTGCCCCGTAATAGTAACGAATAGTAGTATAACTACTACTTTAGCCTTATTAAGGCCGACCCGTTATAGTTAACTAAGCTATAATAAAGGGTCTTAAGTTTAAGACTTACTAATATACTAGTAAGCGACGTTCGGCTTAGACTTATAGCTATAAAAGCTGCTAGCTAAGGGAGACGACCTATTAGCCTTACTTAGGAGTAGCGGGAGTAAAGAGGGGGTAGTATTATAGGCTAGGCCTTAAATTAAGCCCGGGCTACGCCCGTAGAACCCTTAATAAGCGTGGTTAATTAACTAGCTAGCAGCTTAGTTAATGTATCTTCTTTTACCCTACCGCCGTCTAACGTAGTAGTTTAATTAAATAGCTGTCCCGTAGTAGCAATAAATAGTAGCATAACTACTACTTTAGCCCTGTTAAAGCTAACCTATTATAATTTTATATACCTTTTAAGACTAAGATTTATAATATAGCTTAAAAATATATATTATAACAATCCCGGATATAAAGCTAGGGGGTATATATATAGCCTTAAGCCTTATAGCCTTACTATATACTTAGCGATATATAAATTATAAGATAATATACCGCCGCCTTAGCTACGCTAGCTTAAAAAAGGTCCTTAAAGCATATAATAAAGCTCGCCTTAAGATTAATAAAAAAAAGGTTAGGAGATTTTATTATAAAGCTTACTACTTAAAGAAAGCGGACGCGATAATTAGTTATAACTTAAGTATAGTAGCTTAAGCGTTCTTTACGTATATATATTAAGACTTCCTTTAATATAAGTCTATAAGCTATAAGGGTATAAACTATTGCCTCTATAATATCGATATCTTTACCGGATTTTACTAAGCACTATTTTCGCTTATAAGAGATTAGGCCTTCGATATAATAAAGGCCTAAAAGTTATAGGTTAAGAATAGCGCTACTAGCGCCCTCGTTTAAGTGCTAGCCTTTAATAATATAACGGAATTCTATATTAAGAAGATAAAGGCTTAGTTAAGGGAAGACTGCTATATACTACGCTATAGCGCACCTTATATATCTTAGTAAAACGGTAAGGTAAAGAGAGCCGGCCGCATGCTTATAAAGTCTATAAAGGTAATATATATTAAGATAAGGCTATTAAAATTCCTTTAGCCTTAGTACGTAGAAATAGCTATATATATAGTAAACCTCCTACTTATATACGGCATAGCTTTAAAGGAGGCGCCGCTAAAAGCCTTACTTAAAGAGATTAAAGTTCCTTATATATACTTTATTAAATATATCCGGACTTAAGGTTATATTATATATATAACTAAGCCGTAAAAGATATTAACTAAGACGGTTAAAATAGACCTTAAGGCATAAAAAGGAAGGCTTATAGGTCTTAAGGGGCTTTATAGTTATATTTATAAAGTATAGCTCCTTAATTAAAAGAAAATTATAATTGCTAAAGATATGCGTTTTTATAAGGTAATTAAAAAGACCTTACTCTTTAAGGAAAAAGATTATAATATTATAGTCTTTAATAAGAATAAGGATAATGCTAACCTTATAAGAGATATAATACTATATTGCTTAAGCTATTATAAGACCTTTAACTATTAAGATAACCTTAACTATAATAAGAACGATAAATCTAAGGGGGGTAGGCCGGGTAGCCCTTAAGATAAAGGTAACGAGCCGAGGTAGTAGCAAGCTTTAAAGCTACTACCCCTTAAGTAGTAATAGGCTTTATAGCCGTTACTACTAACCCTTTATTATACTCTTTCCCCGCTTATAGTAACAATAAAGCTAAGCGATAATAATATAGATATCTTAATAATAAATACCTTAGTTTAAGGGCTAAAGGTATACTTAAGAGAGACTATAAGGGTTTAAAGTAGCTTAAGAACGGCCTTTATAGGTGCGGGTTACTTAAAGACTTTTCCGGAGACCTTATAGCTAAAGATACGCTTAATTCCCTATACGCTAAATCCCGGTAGTAAGAGACTTATAGAATCCCCGCTTAAAGTACTATAAGCTAATAAGATATACTAACTTAATAATCGGCTAACTTATTAATAAACTAGTTATATAGTAGCGGTTAAAGGAAGGCTTTAAAGGACTATATTAAGGGCTTTAACGACGGAGCTTATTATTATAAACTAACGCTAAAACTTATTTAAGCCGGGCGTATTAATAGCCCTTAAAGTAATTTATTAAGAGAGGGACTAATTTAATAACTTAAGTAACTAGCTAGTCTTCTTTATATTTAGTGCGATAATTGCCGCTATAAAGGGTTCGCTAATAACTTAAAAATAAGCCCTTAAGCGGGATAATTATAAGACCCGCTAGCTACTTACGATAAGGTAGGAAATTAATAAATTAAAGCAAAAAGTTGCTTAAAGCCTTATATATAAACTATTAAGGGCTTAGGTCTTTAATAAGAAATAAGTTTATCTTAAGAAGCTAGTTTAAAGTAAAAAACCCCTTATAAAGGCCTATTAAGTTATTTAAGGAGACTAAGACTTAAAAGATAGGCTTATAAAGGAGCTTTATATAGCGGTAGTATACTAAGCCTTATTAAAGCTATTTATAACTATCGTTACGGTAAAGGACTTAAAATAAGAATAATTTAACGTTATTTACGCCTATATATATATAAAAGTATAAGAGGAGGCTTTCGTTACGTAGCCCTATAGGCTTAAAGATAGTATAAGCCGGGCCTATAAGCTTAATAAGGCCTTATATAGTTATAAAAGCTCGCTTAAGTAGTAGTACGACTAAGTAAGCATAGACTTAAGAGAATATAGCTTTAAGCGCTTTAAGATAAATAAGTATATCCTTCGCTATAAAGTAAGTAATATACTTACGATCGTCTATATAGATAATTTTATTATAGCGGCACTTATTAAGGAAGCTATTAAGGCCGCGGCCGATATCCTAACTAGGCTATATAAGACTAAGTAGCTCGGCGAGCCTTAGGAATTCCTAGGCATTTAATTTAAACGGGATAAGGCGGTAAAAACGATTTTTATATACTAAACGAGGTTCGCTAAGAAGATCCTTAAGAAATTCAGTTAAGAGGTTACCGGAGCTATAAGGGCGCTATAGCTAGCGAGACTTAAGGTTTCTTATAACTAAAAGAGTTAAGAACCTATAATAAACACTACGGAGTAGCTTCGCTAAACTAGTAGCCTTAATTACCTATTAATAAGCACTTAGCCGGATATTATATATATAGCGAATAAGCTCTTTAAAGCTAGTAGTAACTTAATATATAACTATATAGCGATTATAAAAACGCTATAGTATTATATTAAGGGCACCTTAAACTATAAGGTTATAATAAAAGGGAAATACTTAATCGAGGACCTTAAGCTTTAAGTATATGCGGATACCTCCTTTATTAACGATTAAAGCACTTATTGCTTTACGGCGGGATATATTATATTCCTTAGCGATAGGCCTATCTTTTAAAAAAGTAAAAGACAAACGATTATAGCGACCTTATTAATAAAGGCGGAGTTTATAAACCTTACGCTTATAAGCATAGCGGCGATATAGTAATATTAGCTATTAATAGAGCTAGGCTAGTTATAGCTTAGTTTATCTATAATCTTTATAGATAGCTAAAACGCGAGGCTTGCGGTGCTAAATAGGAACAACCCGGCTAAGACTAAGCATATTAATATCCGTTATAAATAGATTATTTACCGCACTAATAAGGGCTTCTTTTAACTAGTATAAATATAGACTAATAAGATAATCGCCGACGGCCTTATAAAGGGCCTCTTAAAAGAAAAACATAACTAGTTTATTTAGTAGCTAGGAATAAAAAAGGCGACTAAATAAAGCTTTAAAAGGCTCTATATATAAAAAGGGCGTTATATAGGCGGAATAGCTAGTTATAATTAGTTAAGATTAAAAAACACTAAAGTAGGTATAATATATAAGGGAGAGGCTATATCGTAAGGCTTTATATATATATACGCTTTATATATAGCTAAGGGGAGGTATTATAAATATAAGGAGTATATACGCTAAGGCCTTATACTTATTTTACTATAAGAGTCTTAAGCGTAGCCTTAGCCCTTATTTATAAGGGTAAGCTATATATATATAAAAGCACCCCTTCGTATATATATTCCTTCTTAGCTAGCTAAATACTATTATTATCTTTTAAAGCTCCCTCTTTTTATAAGGTTAAAACTTATTATAAATACAAGGAGTATATAAGCTAGGCCTTTATACCTATTTACCTATAAGAGCCCTAAGCGTAGCCCTAGCCCTTATTTATAGGGGTTAGCTATATATATATAAGGGCACCCCTCGCACATATTCTTTTTTCTTAGCTAGCTAGTTACTATTATTATCTTTTAAAGCTCCCTCTTTTTATAAGTTATAGCCTTTATACGTTGCGTATTATTACTAGTTTAACTTTTTTATCTTAATTATCTTAATTATCTTAACCTTTTTAACTTATAGGCCTAAAAAAACTAAGGTAGCGGCAGGTTAAGATACTAAGGCTATTGCTACTTATATAATAATATAAATTAATAGCCTTAACTAAGTATGCTATACGTAATATATACGCTTAAAGAGAATATAACTTTATAGCTATATAGCTTACTTTATCTTTATACTACCTATAATAAAAGATTTACTATATTAATAGCTTAGTATAGTAAGATAATCGCTATTAGTTAATTTAAACCTTAAGAAGAATATATAATAGCTTTTATAGCTTTAAAATAAAAGCGTAAAGCTATAATATAAAAGAGTGATTTTACTACTTTAATAAATCAGCTATTTAATTCTTACTTAATTAGCTAAGTATAAGGGGGTATATAAATTATATAAAAACCCGCATTAAATAGCCTAGCTTCGGCTCGTGATTCGCTAGGTCCTTACGTTCTTATACGATATCTATAACGTTATATACGGAACTAAGGAGGTTAGGGTGGCTAGATAAAACAAGGATCCGTCTAGACCTAAACTAACCTTAACTTACTTTAAATACGAATTGCCGTATAAGGAAGGGACATCTAGCTATAAGGTAAAATGCTTTAAAATCAACATTCCTTAGGCTTTAAGACCGCCTAAAGGCCGGTCCGGATATATTACTCCATTCCCTCACATTTATCTATAAAAGGCGAATCTCCCGCTACTAAATAGCTAAAGATTCTATAAGCACTTACGTACTTAATTCTTCATCAATCAATTCTAGCTAAAATTCTGCCTTATATAATATCGACTCCTTTATTACGTAATATTACGTAATCTCTTAATTTCCCTATAATTTCGCTGCTACTTTAACCTTAAATAGGTTATAAGCCTGGCTTAGCTTACTACGCCGGGAAATCAATCACTCCTCTAACTAGCTTTCGAAAATTCCGAAAAAATTATAACCCTTTTCCTTAATTACTCGTCTAACCTTTATTAAAATTTAACGTTAATTAAACGACTAAATCTCTTAAAATTCGTACTTAAAGATATCTTAACCTCGATTACCTTTTTTAATCTCTTTCCTTTTCTAGAAATCCCCTTATCTATATAAAATTCTCTTAAAATTCCTTCTTCTCCGCTAAGACCCCTTTTAGCCTTAGGGATTTGCTTAGAATTTTCTTTACTAATCTTTAACGACTTCTTTTATCTTTCGACTTTTCTTAAGTTAAAAATTAACTTTTCTTTACTTACTTATTTTATCTTACTAAAGATATATAAAATAGTAGGCTAGAAAGAATACGAGTTTTTTAAGTTAAAGGGTAATTTAAATTATACCTTATAGACTACTAAAATACGAGTAATTCTTATTAAAGAAAAGCTTATAGCTACTTTAAAGCAAGCAAATTATATAAAGATGGAAGAGGCTCTTGCCTTGATTTTCCTATACTTAAAAGACGGTCCCTTAATGCAAATTAAGCACGTAACTACTACTAAAGATGCTTAAAAAGAGCTATAAAAGCTATATAATCCCTCGAATTTCTCGTCGAATTATTTACTTA
>JAPEBW010001537.1:0-22522 GCA_027405785.1 Ophiocordyceps robertsii | reverse complement strand
ATAGACTAACGCTAAGACCTATTCGGGCTAGGCGTATTAATAGCCCTTAAAGTATTTTACTAAGAGAGGGACTAATTTAATAACTTAAGTAACTAGCTAGTCCTCTCCGTATTTAGTGCGATAATCGCTACTATAAAGGGTTCGCTAATAACCTAAAAACAAGCCCTTAAGCGGGATAATTATAAGACCCGCTAGCTACCCGCGATAAGGCGGGAAATTAATAAATTAAAGTAAAAGGATGCTTAAAGCCTTATATATAGACTATTAAGGGCTTAAGTCTTTAACGGGACATAGGTTTATCTCGAGAAGCTAGTTAAAGATAAAAAACCCCTTATAAAAGCCCGATAGGTTATTTAAGGAGATTAAGACTTAAAGGATAGGCTTATAAAGAAGCTTTATATAGCGATAACATACTAAGCCTTATTAAAGCTATTCGTAATAATCGTTATAGTTAAGGACTTAAAGTAAGAACAATTTAACGTTATTTACGCCTATATATATATAGAAGTATAAGAGGAGGCTTTTATTACGCAGCCTTATAAGCTTAAGGATAGCATAGGCCGGGTCTATAAGCTTAATAAGGCCTTATATAGTTATAAAAGCTCGCTTAAGTAATAATATAACTAAGTAAGCATAAACTTAAAAGAGCATAGCTTTAAGCGCCTTAAGACGGATAAGTATATCCTCCGCTATAAGGCAGGCGATATACTTATAATCGTTTATATAGATAATTTTATCGTAGCGGCACCGATTAAGGAAGCTATTAAGGCCGCGGCCGATATCTTAACTAAGCTATATAAGATTAAGTAGCTCGGCAAGCCTTAGGAATTCCTAGGTATTTAATTTAAACGGGATAAAGCGGTAAGAACGATTTTTATATACTAAACGAGGTTTACTAAGAGGATCCTTAAGAAATTTAGTTAAGAGGTTACCGGAGCTATAAAGGCGCTATAACTAGTAAGACTTAAGGTTCCTTATAACTAAAAGAGTTAAGAACCTATAATAAACACTACGGAGTAGCTACGCTAAACCGGTAGCCTTAATTACCTATTAATAAGCACTTAGCCGGATATTATATATATAGCGAATAAGCTCTTAAAAGCTAATAGTAACTTAATATATAACTACGTAGTAATTATAAAAACGCTATAGCGCTATATTAAGGGCACCTTAAACTACGGGGTTATAATAAGGAGGAAATACTTAATCGAGGACCTTAAGCTTTAAGTATATATAGATACCTCGTTTGCTAATAACTAAATACTACGCTTTATAGCATAAGGATAAGGGGATAGGGCGCGGACTAATTACTACTAGTTAAGGCCGGTACTACGGACTAATTACTACTAGTTAAGGCTAGTACTATAAACTAATTACCGCTAGTTAAGCCGGTATAACAGACTAATTACTATACGTAAACGTATATAAGGGTTTAAAAATAGTAAAAAGCTTATCTATTCTTAAAGGCATAGCTAGCTACTTTATACTTAGTTCTTTAAGCTAATTCTAAGGATCTTTAACTATACTATCCGTAGTATATAAAATAAACCGTAAATATCCTTATAAAATTGCTTAATAAACTAAGTATAAGCCCGGTTAAAAATACTATAAACTATAGTTAGGGAAATCCCTTAAATATCTTTAAATATCCCTTAAAAGTCGTAATAAGGTTTATCTTATATCTTTTAAGGTGCTTTTATACTACGCTTTATAGTATAAGGATAAAGGGATAAGGCGCGGACTAATTACCGCCGGTCGGGCCGGTACTATAAACTAATTACCGCTAGTTAAGGCCGGTACTATAAACTAATTACCGCTAGTCGGGCCGGTATAACGGACTAATTACCGCACGTAAACGTATATAAGGGTTTAAAAATAGTAAAAAGCTTATTTATTCTTAAAAGCATAGCTAGCTACTTTATACTTAGTTTTTTAAGCTAATTTTAAAGATCTTTAACTATACTATCCGTAGTACGTAGAATAAACCGTAGATATCCTCGTAAAATTACTTAATAAACTAAGTATAAGCCTAGTTAAAAACACTATAGACTATAGTTAAGGAAATCCCTTAAATATCCTTAGATATCCTTTAAAAATCGCGATAAGGTTTATCCTATATCTTTTAAGGTGCTTTTATAGTTAGAAACGGGTTAAACTATAGTTAGGATATCCCGCGGAAATCCTTAAAAATCCCTTAAAGATACTAACGGAATCCGCTTAATAGTTTTTATAGTATCTCCTATAGTTAAAGACGTCGTAAACTATAATTAAGTAGGCTCTTAACCCTCTATAATTATATCTTAGAAACCTTAGCGGGGTTTAATTAGTAATATTCGTTATATCTTCTTAAGCGAGCCTTTATAGTGCGTGCTTTAAGCGTTCTTATCGCGGGGTTCCGTAAAGCTTCCTTAAAAGTAAAGTAAGGAGTCTAAGCATAGCCGTTTAGATTTTATAATAACTCCTTTAAGTAAGAAAGAAAAGCTAACGTCCTTATTAGTTTAAAGTAAGGATAAAGTAAAGGGGGTGCTAAGTAATAGCTTTATAGTAGCGTCTTTACGCTATATTAGTAATATGCTATCCTTATCCTTTTAATAGTTTTTTTCGGCTTATCCGGCTAATAGTAGCTAAGTAGCTTAAGATAGTTAGTAAGCGGCTTTATTATAGATCCTTACTTTATATTTAGTTATATAGCTTTATCTTTATTAAGGCGATTAGTGCGTTTAGCTAAAACTTATAATAAAGTTTTTCTAATTTTTCTTTAAAGCGTATATTTAGGCCTTTATTAAGTAGTAAGGAGTCTCCGCGTTAGGGAATGCTTAAGTTCCCCGGCGGGATACGTTATAAGAAACTAGCTTTATTTAGGTTTTATCTTATATTATTATCCTACTTATCTTTCCTACGCTATTTATAATCCTCCGCTAAGTCTCCCGTTTTACTTACTAGCTTTATAAGCCGCCTATAGGCGAGATATTATATTTTACTTACTGCCGCTATTATAATTATCCCCCGCTCTTTATTGCTAAGCTTTCCGACTTATTATCCTTCTTACGCGGCGTAACTACTTACGCTTTTCCGCTAATTAACGCGCGTTTAGCTACTAAAAAGGTATTAAGGTAAGGGTAAGCCGTCTTATTAATATTAATAAGTATAGTAAGTATTAAGGTATTAAACGTCTATATTCCCGCTTAAAAGCGGGTAATAAGGTCCTTAATAGCCTTAATACTTAACTCCTCGCTTTTAAGGTTTTAAACGTGCTTAATAGTCTCGAAGAACCTTTATATAAAGGGGGCCTTAAGGGCAAAAATATAAAGCGCGTAGTTAGTGCGGCTAATAAGGCGGATATTAAAGCTTAAAAACTTTATTACTTAAGTTAAAGTTAAGTCGCGTTTAGACTTTTTATAAGCCTATAAGTAGAACTTAGCGTAGTTTATAGCTAGGCGGAAACTCTTAATTATTATAATCTTATCGCTAAAGTATAGGCTTATAAAGCTAAGTCCGTTAAAAATTATATTAGTTACTATTAGCAGCTCTTATAAAATTAGGCGGCGGAATATATCGCGAGGCTAGTTATCGCTATCTCCTCCGGTTAAGGAGGGACGGCGGATAAACTATAATAAAGCGCTTATATACCTTTATATAGCCGGGCTAAGCATAGTAGTAAGCGGGAAAAGCGTTTACTAAGTAAGACTAAATAAGTCTTTAAGGCTTATTACGGCTATAAGCTAAGAAAGGGATTTTATAACACGGGCTAAACCGCGTGCGAAGCGAGATAGGGTTTTAGCTATAATCGCTTAAAACGCCGCTATAAACCTAGCTATAAACTAGTTAAGCTAGGCCTTAAATATATAGTTAAGGATAGCGCGGATATTATTTTAGTCGTTTAGCTAAAGTAGGTTTTTACTAGCTATAGCGGCTATTATAGATCTTAGGACTATAGCGAGGTTAGCTAACCTTAAGGCGTTAAGTATTAGCTAGTTATTTTACTAATAAAGATTTCCGGCTACGCCTTAAAAAATATATAAGCGGTAAGGGCTTTTAAATAATAAGAGCTAAGCGGGAGGTATAGCTAAGTTACCGCGAAACCGGCTATCTAGACCTTATTATAGTATAAAGCCGGGAGGTAAGTTATTTAAGTTAAGTATTTAGAGAGGGTAGTATAAGCCGTCCTTTATAGTACTATAGTTTAAGTTAAATCTATTAGCTTAAGCGCGGCTATAGAAAGCGGCGTAGGTTTATACGGAAGCTTAAACTTAAAGGTTTTAACTCTCGCTAAGGGACTTAAGGCTACGGAGGATAGCCGCCTTATTTTTATAGAGCTTAAAAGCTCGTTTATATCCTTCGTATTAAAAGTATAGGGGCTTGCGGGAGAGCGGGTTAAAGAAGTAATTACGGAATAGCTAATCTTAGCTATAAGAGACGTTAAATAATAAAAGGACTTAAAACGGGAGTATAAGGATTATAAGGTTAAGGTAAAGAAGGTTATATATATAAAAGTAAGCGAGGTGCGGCGGGCTATAGCCGGCGGTAAAAGGAAATATAGTTATAAAAAGAAGAAAGGAAAGGAGAGAGGGTAAGCGGCGGAGAGAATTTAAATAAGTATATTATAAGGCTAAAAGGGCCTTATTGCTTAAGGTAAACGGCGGTATATTATTATTAAAATAACTAATTACCTTAAGCGTAGTAAGTTATAGTTTTTTATAACTTATAATAGCTTTTAAGTCTTATGCTTAAGCTTAACCGCTTAATTCTTTTAGTTAAAGAGTTTTATATTAAGTTATAAAAGCCGCGCGTTATGCTTTTATCTAAATTACTTAAGTAGCTAACTTTTTTTATGCTTTTTTAAAGGCTTTTATAATTTTTAGCAAGAAGACCGCTTTTTTATTTACTTATAAGTTATAGCTACTTAGCTAGCCGTTTTAAGCTATAAAAAACTTCTTCCTTAGCTTTCCGCCGCCTTTTTTTATTATATAGCTTTATAAGATTCGTTTTACTTCTTACTTATTTAAGTAAAGTATCCTTTTATCTTAAACTAGTCTTAAGTATATAGCTAGCTTATCCGCTAAGCATAGTAATACTACTAAAACGATTAAATAGATATTAAAGGACCTTTTTATATTTAACCGGTATATAAGCTATCTTACTTTAGTAGTAACCTTAAACGGCTTAGTGCGTCTTTTTTAAAGCTTTGCTAGTCTACTATCTAAAATATAGTAGCCTTTATTAAGCTATAGCTAAACTTAATCGCTAGGCTTAAATTTTAGCAGGCGGTATTTTTTATTATATTTATCCTTTATAGCGGCTTAAGTATAAGCGATAGCTAACTTAGCTTCTTTTTATAAGACCTCTTAGTTTCGTAAGTATAAGTAATTACTAAAAAACTAAAGGCTATTATCTATTTTTATCCTTATAATAAGCTTATTAAGGGCTATGTAAATTACTAAGGAGAAGGAGTTATTAAGGCTAAACTAAAAAGCGATTAGTATATTAGTTTAGCGTAAGTCTAGGAAATTAGCGGTAAAGAATTATAGCGCGATTTCTATAGTTTAGTTTCGCTTTTTTAATAGGCCGTTAGTTTAAAGGTACTAAGTAATAGATATAAAAAGCTTCGATTTAAAGGCTTGCTATTAAGTCCGCTAAAATACTAAAGTAAACTTTACGTCTTAGTTAAAGATTATCCTCTTTAAAATCCCTTAGTTAGCGCGGAGTAGTTTAATATATAATGCTTATACTTAATCTTCTGCTATAAACTAGTTATTGCTTAAGATAAGGAGATATATTTTTAAGAATTTATTAGTTATAGTTAGTAAAGTATTAAAGAAGTTCTTTATAAGATCTTTTTATAAGGATTATTCGGCTTAAACTACTAAGAGCTTAATAATAAAGTCTATCGTTATTATATAGTATAAAACCGGCGGGCTTTAAATCGGGATAAGCTATCTTAGCGTCTTACCTTAATTAGTTTAGTTATAGTAATAAGCATTATAGCTATCTATAACCTTATTTATATATTTATTAAGCTATAAGATTAAGAAGCTTTTAGATAGGTCTTACTATATATAGATACGGCCGGTATAAAAGTATTTAGCGTAAGCGTCTTTAACGATCTCCTTAATATAGGTCTTAAAGATATATAGTCTCCGGCGTTTATTATTCTCCGTAAAGTATAGTAACCCCTACGACTAAAAGAATAAGAGTCCGGGGACCCCGTCCTTATCGCTAAGCTACGCTATAATTTTTACTTATTATATATCTTTTATATATCCGTTAATTATTTTCTAATAAAGCAATAATTCGATTAATGCTTTTATATAAAGGAATACGCGGTTTATTATCTTATCTTCTTAAATACGTTTTAATTCCCCTTCTTAGTTTAGGAATACCGGCTTATTATCTTAGTGCGGTAAATATAAGAGCGCGTCCGGCATAACGTTTTCGACGCTTAAGATATAGCATACTTTAAGCGGGAATTAGCTTAAGTATTAAGACGCGAGGACTAGCTTATTATTAGATTTTATACTAATAAAGAATAAAGATTTTTAGTATATAATTTTATAAGTGCTTATATAATTAGTAAAGATAACTACTTATAGCGTTCTTATAGATAGTACTATAGTGCGTAGCTTATATATTACTTATATTAAGCTAGCTACTTTAAGTTTTATAAGTTAGTATTAAGGTTCTCCGCTTTAAAAGGCGCGGCTTAAGTAAACGATAAACTAAACCTTAGTCCGGGCTAGTAGCGTCTTTTTATTTTATTTTATACCTTTTTTTAAGTAAAAAGCTATAGCCGCTACTCCGTATTTTTAGGATATATCGATCTAGATAAATAGTTATTAAGCGGGGTTAAAGTAGTAAATCGTTTAAAGCTTAGTAAGTTTTTTAGTTAAAATCGCGAAGGCCTCTTTTTTTTTTAAAGTAAGCTAAAAAGCGGCTTTCGCGGCGTATTAAGCCCGTCCTTAGCCCTTTAAGGGGACTCCTTTTTCTTATCTTACTTAAAGCAGCTTTATCTTTTATTTTTATAAGACGTTAACTTCTTTAGCGAAATATAAAACTATATAACGTAGCTACTTAGTAAGGCTAATCTATTTCTTAAGCTATTAAAGGTTCTTTAAAAACGCGATATCCCTTAAGGCTTATACGCGTTTATTTATATTTATTAAGCTAATAGCGTTTACCTTAAATCTAAGTAGCTATATAAATAAGTATACTAAGAAGGACTTTAGTTTAAATAAGGTAATATTATAATCGTAAAAGGCGCGGAATATAGCTTTTAAATATTAAAGGTATTCTTTAGCTATATTAAAGTAGATAATAATATCGTTAATATAAGCCGCCGCGTATTCTTAGTATCTATAGAGGACGTTATTAATAAACCTTTAAATATATACCGGGGAGTTCTTAAAGCCTATAAGTATTATTAGTAATCTTTTTAGCCTACGATAGCTTATAACTATAAACCTTTTTTAGTAGTCTTAGTAGACTAAAAACTAATAAAAAAACGATTATACGTTTACTATACTAATAAACTTCTTTCTTTAAAGGCGTTTAATTATATCGCTTTAAAGGGGTATTAAGTAAGCGTTTAAGGTAATAATAGCATTAATTCTTTATAAGTCTACAACTACTTATCCTTTCTCCTTTTTATTTACTGTCTTTTATACTATAAATACCGGCGCTATAAACGGGGTTAGCCTATAAACTTATTTTAACCGGCTTTATATAGTTAGCTAGCTAAATATAATATTTACTACCTTCTTATCTTTATCGCTTAATAAGTATAATCTTAATATAACTTATTAGTATTACTATCTTTTTATTAAAAGAATGCGTATATATTTAAATTCGTTTATATATACTACTCCCTTATCCTTTTAAAGGCGGGGAAATAATTAAAGGATATCTTAGACTTTTAATATATATTTTAAGTCTTTAGCGTAGATCTAAACGCCTTCGTTAATAGTAAGTTTAAGTAGGTCCTTAGTTCGGCCGATTCTGAGTTTATAGTTTATAGTAAGATCTTTTTATAAGAAGTCCTTAGTAAGGTCTATTTTATTTAGATTTTTTATAAGGGCTTCCGCTAAAAAAGTAGTAGCGTTGACTTTCTTATATAGCTAAAACTACTTATTAAGGTCTATAATTATCCTTACTTTTTAGCTTTAACGGAGTATTAGTAGTTCCTTAAAATAGTTTATTACTATAAAGCTTTTATAATCTTATATTATTATCCGGGTAAGCCTAGGGTTATTAAGGAAAAATATTATATTACGCCTTAATAACGGCGCCCGGACTTATATAAGTAAGGCGTAGCTAAAACTAGCTAAAATCGTTATAATAACTAAGTAAATTACCCGTTTATATATTATTAGTCTTAGCCGGACTATCTTAACTTTAGCTTTAATCCTTTTATAAACCCCAATCTATAAGACTAATATAAAGTTAATAAGGTCCCTTTAGTAAGGAATTAAAAAGTCTTAGCTAAGCAATATATTAGCCGCTAAGCGTTTTACTATTTAAGCGCCGATCCTTACTTTTATAACCGCGAGGCTACCGTCTAGCCTTCTTAGTATATAAGCGGTAAATTCCGCTTATTTAACGGTAGCTATTCTTCTTACTCCTTAAATAGGAATTTATTAATAGGAGTTTATAATTATATCTTAAAAGGTCTTTACTAAGTTAGCTTAAATAAGGCTTTAGTCTGCCTTAGTATCTATATAGGCTTTAATACTTATCTTAAGCCCTTCTTTTCTATAAACTAGTAAGCGTGCGTAGGTAAATCGTAACGGCCTATTAAGGTTTAATAGCTAAATATTAAGGAAAGCCTTAACTATCTAAACGCTTTATAGCTTCTAAATTACTACTTACTATACTAAGCTATATCTTTATATAGTAACGTCTTAGTTAAGGTTAAGGGGGTATTTATCTTTAATATATTAATAAAGCTTATTCTTTAAAGGGAATGCTTTACTATAAAATCCGCATACTTTATTAGCCTCCTATACTAAGTTTATTATAGTATAGATTGCGGTTTCCTTTAAGCTTTTATCGGTATTTAACTAAGCTCTTTTTATATTATACTCTTTATCCTTTAAATAGTTATTAGTCTTTACTATAGTTCCTTTCTTAGTTACGGGGTATACTTATTTTAGCTTTAGCGTTAGCGAGCGTATAGTCTTAAAAGTCCCTTCTTTTTTAAGCTAAAAGACCTTAACTTATATTCTTAGCTATTTAAGCGGGTTTCTCCTTTAACTTAGCGAGCGCTATAAAGCTTAAGGTATATCCGCCCTTATTAAGCGGTTTAAAAACGTAACCCTTAGTCTTAATAAGCCTTTAATAAATAGCTAAGGCGTCCCGGATTGTCCTTTAAGTACGTATAGGGTACGGCTAGTCGGCCCTTACTTTTTTATAAGTTAAACTTATTTCTTTCGCGCTAGTAAGTGCTTTTAAGATCCTTAAGTATATTTAACTTATAGCTAAGGAAGAATTTCCTTATATTTATTAATCTATTTATTAATATCCTTATTCCTTACTAAACGTTATAAGGATTCTTATAAATAAACGTCTAGCTTTTAGTAAATTACTATAATTAAGTAGTTTAGCTAATAAAGCGTAGCCTTAGCTTTATATTATAAGCGCGATATCTAAGACTTAAAGTCGGATTTTACTACTATATTTTCGATAGTAAAGTGCTTTTTATTAAGTGCTTATATCGCTATATTTAAGCGGATTTTAAACCGTTTTTATAAGGCGGATATTTATCGGCTTAGTCCGACGCTAAGCTCGCTAAGTTCTTTTTATTATAGTTCCGAGAAGTCCTTAAAATACTATTCCGCCGCACTTCCTTAAAGGAAAGAGGGCAATTAAATAGCTAATTTATCCGTATAGGCCTTGCCTTTACTAGCGTTTTAGCGGATAGAGTTAATAAAACGGTCTACTCTTTAAAACATACTAGTTTTATTATCTTCTTAGACTTTATTAAAAGATACTTTTAAAGGTCTTAATAGGTTAAATCTCCTTATATCCTTAGCTTATAGTTAAGGTTTTTCCCGGGGCTTAATAAGCGCGTTTTCTTTTTTTAGTGCTTAAAAGAGACTAAGGAATTATTCGTTTAATATTATTACTATTCTTACTAAAGGGCTTAAGCTTATACTTAGTCTTAGTATCTACGCGCTTAGTATAGATAAGTTTAGCTCGCTAAAAGTATTACTTACTATATCCTTATTGCTTATTATTAAGGTCTTAGTCTTAATACTCTTACTAAGCGTTTAACCTTCCGTTTTATATATATCCCGGAATCCGGTATATTATAAGGCCCTTAGCGTAAAAGGCTCGTTTTTATTAATTAAGAGTCTTAAAAATGCCTTAATTAGCGCGGCTATAGCGGATAAGGCTAAATAGTAATACTAAACTAAGAAACTACTAAGTATCCTTTAAGGCGGATTTCCGGTTAAGGCCTTTAAGCTAAACTTTATTAGTAGTATACGGTAAAAATATCTACTAAGCTTATTATCTTAAGGAAAGAGTAACTTTATTATAAGCTCGATTTAAAGGGTATTTAGCGGGCGGGGAGCTAAATAGTTTTAAGGTCGGCTTATCTTTACTTCTTTTATTTAAAGGATAATTAATTTATTTAAGTAATACTAAATTTAGTTTACTTAGTTATATAGATTTTATTATTTTATAGTCTATCTTTTATTAGTATTTTAAAAGCGGATTGCCTTTTAAAAGGTAGTAGTCTTAGCTTAGCTAAGCGGGACTTATTTTACGTTCTATTTAGCTTTATAGGCTATTATAGTATAGTACTTTAAAAAGGGGTAAAGGAGATTATTAAACCGGTATGCTTAGTAAGCCGCGGCCTTTTTTACTTTTACGGCCTACTTATCTCGGAGTTTTATTATAAGCGCGTTAAGGAAGAGGTGCTTATTATTAAGGTTAGACTTAAAGGCTAATAAGAGCTTCTTACTAAAAAAAATATCGTTTAGTATTTAACTTCTTATAAAATAAGTACTTAATCGTGCGATATAGTCGCTCTTAGCTTAGCGGATATTTAAGGGATTTCCGTTTAAATAAGTAGGAATTGCTACTATTTACTATACCTTATAGCGTAAGGATAAGGGGATAAAGCGCGGACTAATTACTACTAGTTAAGCTAGTATTATAAACTAATTACCGCCGGTTAAAGCTAGTACTATAAACTAATTACCGCTAGTTAAGCTGGTATAACGGACTAATTACTATACGTAAACGTATATAGAGGTTTAAAAATAATAAAAAGCTTATTTATTCTTAAAGGCATAGCTAGTTACTTTATACTTAGTTTTTTAAGCTAATTTTAAAGATCTTTAACTATACTATCTATAGTACGTAGAATAAACTATAAATATCCTTATTAAATTGCTTAATAAACTAAATATAAGCTTAGTTAAAAACACTATAAACTATAATTAAGGAAATCCTTTAAATATCTTTAAATATCCCTTAAAAATCGCGGTAAGGTTTATCCTATATCTTTTAAGGTGTTTTTATAGTTAAAAATAAGTCGAACTATAGTTAGGATATCTCGCGGAAATCCTTAGAAATCCCTTAAAGATATTAGTAAAATCCGCTTAATAGTTTTTATAGTATCTCTTATAGTTAAAGATATTATAAACTATAGTTAAGTAAGCTTTTAACCCTCCGTAGTTATATCTTAAAAACCTTAGCGGGGTCCGACTAGTAATATTTATTATATCTCCTTAAGCGAGCTTTCGTAGTATATACTTTAAGCGTTCTTATCGCGGGGTTTTATAAGGC
The DNA here is from genome assembly GCA_027405785.1 of Ophiocordyceps robertsii. NCBI lineage: Eukaryota > Fungi > Ascomycota > Sordariomycetes > Hypocreales > Ophiocordycipitaceae > Ophiocordyceps > Ophiocordyceps robertsii. The sequence continues at coordinate 10,732 of JAPEBW010001537.1, read as the reverse complement.
TTCCTTAAGAGTAAAGTAAGAAGTCTAGGCGTGGCCGTCTGGATTTTATAACATTTTATAGTTAAAAACGGGTCGAACTATAGTTAAGATATCCCGCGGAAATCCTTAAAAATCCCTTAAAGATACTAGCGGAATCCGCTTAATAGTTTTTATAGTATTTTTTATAATTAAAGATATTATAAACTATAGTTAGGTAAGCTCTTAACTCTTTATAGTTATATCCCGGAAACCTTAATAAGGTCTAACTAGTAATATTTATTATATCTTCTTAAGCGAGCCTTTATAGTACGTGCTTTAAGCGTTCCCGTTATAGGGTTTTATAAGGCTTTTTTAAAAGTAAAGTAAGGAGTCTAGGCATAGCTATTTAGATTTTATAATAACTCCCTTAAGTAAGAAAGAAAAGCTAATATCCTTATTAGTTTAAAGTAAAGATAAAGTAAAGAGGGTACTAAGTAATAGCTTTATAGTAGCGTCTTTATACTATATTAATAGTATGCTATCTTTATCCTTTTAATAGTTTTTTCGGCTTATTTAGCCGATAGTAGCTAGGTAGCTTAAGATAGTTAGTAAGCGGCTTTATTATAGATCCTTACTTTATATTTAATCGTATAGCTTTATTTTTATTAAGGCGATTAGTACGTTTAGTTAAAACTTATAGTAAAGTTTTTCCGACTCTCCTTTAAGGCGTATATTTAAGCACTTACCGGGTAGTAAGGAGTCTCTACGCTAAGGAATACTTAAGTTCCTTAGCGGGATATATTATAAGAGACTAGCTTTATTTAAGCCTTATTTTATATTATTATTTTACTTATCTTTCCTATACCGTTTTTAATCCTCCGCTAAGTCTCCTATTTTACTTACTAGCTTTATAAGCTGCTTATAGGTAAGATATTATATCTTACTTACTACTACTATTATAGTTATCCTTTACTTTTTATCGCTAAGCTTTCCGACTTATTATCCTTTTTACGCGGCGCTACTACTTATACCTTTCCGCTAACTAATACACGTTTAGCTATTAAGAAAGTATTAAGGTAAAGGTAGGCTATCCCGCTAATATTAATAGGTATAGTAAGCACTAGGGTATTAAACGTCTATATTCCTACTTAAAAGCGGGTAATAAGGTCCTTAATAGCCTTAATGCTTAACTCCTCGCTCTTAAAGTTTTAAACGTGCTTAATAGTCTTAAAAAACCTTTATATAAATAAGGCCTTAAGGGTAAGAATATAGAGCGCGTAGTTAGTACGGCTAATAAGGCGGATATTAAAGCTTAAGAACTTTATTACCTAGGTTAAAGTTAAGTCGCGTTTAGACTCTTCGCGGGCCTATAAGTAGAACTTAGCGTAGTTTATAACTAGGCGGAAACTCTTAATTATTATAATCTTATTACCGGAGTATAAGCTTATAAAGCTAGGTCTATTAAGGATTATATTAATTATTACTAGCGGCTTTTATAAAATTAGGCGGCGGAATATATCGCGAGGCTATTTATCGCTATCTCCTTTAGTTAAAGAGAGATAGCGGATAAACTATAATAAGGCGCTTATACGCCTTTATATAGCCGGGCTAAGCATAGCGGTAAGCGGGAAAAGCGTTTGCTAAGCGGGACTAAATAAGTCCTTAAAGCTTATTATAGCTATAAGCTAAGAAGGGGATTTTATAGTATAGGCTAGACCGTATATAAAGTAAGATAAGGTTTTAGCTATAATCGCTTAAGACGCCGCTATAAACCTAGCTATAAACTAGTTAAGCTAAGCCTTAAATATATAATTAAGGATAGCGTAGACGTTATTTTAATCGTTTAGCTAAAATAGGTTTTTACTAGCTATAGCGGCTATTATAAATCTTAAGACTATAGCGAGGTTAGCTAACTTTAAGGCGTTAAGTATCGGCTAGTTATTCCGCTAATAAAGATTTCCGGCTATACTTTAAAAAATATACGGGCGGCGGGGGCTTCCGGATAGTAAGAGCTAAGCGGGAGGTATAGCTAAGTTACCGCAAAACCGGCTATTTAAACCTCGCTATAGTATAAGGCTAAAAGGCGAGTCGTTTAAGTTAAGTATTTAAAGAGGGTAGTATAGGCTATCCCTTATAGTGCCGTAGTTTAAGTTAAATCCGTTAGCTTAAGCGCGGCTACGGAAGGCGGCGTAGGTTTATATAAAAGCTTAAACCTAAAGGTTTTAACTTTTACTAAGGGACTTAAAGCTATAAAGGATAGCCGCCTCGTTTTTATAAAGCTTAAGAGCTTATTTATATCTTTTATATTAAAGGTATAAGGGCTTATAAAAGAGCGGGCTAAAGAAGTAGTTATAGAATAGCTAGTCTTAGCTATAGGAAATATTAAATAATAAAAAGACTCGGAATAAGAGTATAAGGATTATAGGCTTAAGGTAAAGAAGGTTATACGTATAAAAGTAAGCAAGGTGCGGCGGGCTATAGCTAGCGGTAAAGAGAAATATAGTTATAAAAAGAAAAAAGAAAAGGAAAAAGGGTAAGCGGCGGAGAGAATTTAAATAAGTATGCCGTAAAGCTAAAAAGGCCTTATTACTTAAGGTAAATAGCGGTATATTATTATTAAAATAACTAATTACTTTAAGTATAGTAAGTTATAATTTCTTATAGCTTATAATAGCTTTTAAGTTTTATGCTTAAGCCTAACCGCTTAATTCTCTTAATCGGAAAGTTTCGTATTAAGTTATAAAGGCCGCGTATTATACTTTTATCCGAACTACTTAAGTAGCTAACTCTTTTTATACTTTTTTAAAGGCTTTTACGATTTTTAGTAAGAAAACTACTTTTTCGTTTACTTATAAGTTATAGCTACTTAGCTAGCCTTTTTAAGCTATAAGGAACTCCTTCCTTAGTTTTCCGCTGCCTTTCTTTATTATACGGCTTTATAAGATTCGTTTTACTTTTTACTTATTTAAGTAAGGTATCCCTTTATCTTAAACTAGTTTTAAGCGTATAGCTAGCTTATCCACTAAGCGTAGTTATCTTATTAAAACGACTAAATAGATATTAAAGGACTCTTTTATATTTAGCTAGTATATAAGCTATCTTACTTTAGCGGTAACTTTAAACGGCTTAGTATGTCTTTTTTAAAGCTTTATTAGTTTATTATCCGCGATATAGTAGCCTTTACTAAGCTATAGCTAAACTTAATCGCTAGGCTTAAATTTTAGTAAGCGGTATTTCTTATTATATCTATCCTTTATAGCGGCTTAAGTATAAGTAATAGCTAACTTAGCTTTTTCTTATAAAACCTCTTAGTTTCGTAAGTATAAGTAATTACTAAGGAACTAAAGGCCGTTATCTATTCTTATCCTTATAATAAGCTTATTAAAGGCCGTGTAAATTACTAAAAAGAAGGAGTTATTAAGGCTAAACTAAAAAGCGACTAGTATATTAGTTTAACATAGGTCTAGGAAATTAACGGTAAAAAGTCATAGCGCGATTTTTATAGTTTAGTTTCGCCTTTTTAATAGGCCGTTAGTTTAAAAGTGCTAAGTAGTAAATGTAAAAAGCTTCGATCTAAAGGCTTACTATAAGTATTATAGAATCTAGACGGCCACGCCCGGACTTCTTACTTTACTTTTAAGGAAGCCTTATAAAACCCCGCGATAAAAACGCTTAAAGCACGTACTATAAAGGCTCGCTTAAGGAGATATAATAAATATTACTAGTCGGACCCCGCTAAAGTTTCCGGGATATAACTATAGATAGTTAAGAGCTTACTTAACTATAGTTTATAATATATCTAACTATAAGAAACACTATAGAAACTAGCGGGCGGATTCCGCCGGTATCTTTAAGGGATTTTTAGGGATTTCCGCGGGATATCTTAATTATAGTTCGACCTATTTTTAACTATAAAAGCACCTTAAAAGATATAAAATAAACCTTACCGCGATTTTTAAGGGATATTTAAGGATATTTAAGGGATTTCCCTAATTATAGTTTATAGTGTTTTTAACCGGGCTTATACTTAGTTTATTAAGCGATTCTATAAGAATATCTACGGTTTACTTTATATACTATAAATAGTATAGTTAAAGATCCTTAAAATTAGCTTAAAAAACTAAGTATAAAGTAGCTAGCTATACTTTTAAGAAATAAATAAGCTTTTTACTATTTTTAAACCCTTATATACGTTTACGTATAGTAATTAGTTTATTATACTAGCTTAACTAGCGGTAATTAGTCCGTAGTACCGGCTTTAACCGGCGGTAATTAGTCCGTAGTACTAGCCTTAACCGGCGGTAATTAGTCCGTAGTACCGGCCTTAACTAGCGGTAATTAGTCCGCGCCCTATCCCCTTATCTTTACGCTATAAAGCATAGTAAATAGTAGTAATTCCTACTTATTTAAACGGAAATCCCTTAAATATCCGCTAAGCTAAAAGCGACTATATCGCACGATTAAGTACTTATCTTATAAGAAGTTAAATACTAAATAATATTTTCTTTAGTAAGAAGCTCTTATTAGCCTTTAAGTCTAACCTTAATAATAAGCACCTTTTCCTTAACGCGCTCGTAATAAAACTCTAAGATAAGTAAGCTATAAAAGCGGAAAAGGCCGCGGCCTACTAAGTATACCGGTTTAATAATCTCCTTTACCCCTTTTTAAAGTACTATACCGCGATAGCTTACGAAGCTAAATAAGATATAAAATAAGTCCCGCTTAGCTAAGCTAAGACTACTACCCTTTAAGAAGCAATCCGCTTTTAAAATACTAATAAAGGATAGACTATAAAATAATAAAATTTATATAACTAAGTAAACTAAATTTAGTATTACCCGGATAAATCGATTATCCTTTAAATAGAAAAAGTAAGGATAAGCCGACCTTAAAACTATCCGGCTCCCCGCCCGCTAAACACCCTCCGGATTAAGCTTATAATAAAGTTACTCTTTCCTTAAGACGATAAGCCTAGCGGATATTTCTACTATATACTACTAATAAAGTTTAGCTTAAAGGCCTTAACCGGAAATCCGCCTTAAGGGATACTTAGTAGTTTCTTAGTTTAGTATTACCGTTTAGCCTCGTCCGCTATAGCCGCGCTAATTAAGGCATTTTCGGGACTCTTAATTAATAAAAATAAGCTTCTTATACTAAGGGCCTTACGGTATACCGAATTCCGAGATATATATAAAATAGAAGGTTAAGCGCTTAGCGAGAGTATTAAGACTAAGACCTTAATAATAAGCGATAAAGACGCGGTAAGCAATACCCTTAATAAGCTAAACCTATCTATACTAAGCGCGTAGATACTAAGACTAAGTATAGCCTTAAGCCCCTTAATAAAAATAGTAGCAATATTAAACGAATAATTCCTTAGTCTCCTTTAAGTATTAAGAAAAGAAAACGCGCTTACTAAGCTTTAAGAAAAACCTTAACTATAAGCTAAGGATATAAGGAGATTTAACTTATTAAGACCTTTAAAAGCATCCTTTAATAAAGTTTAAGAAGACGATAAAGCTAATATATTTTAAGGAGTTAACCGTTTTATCGACTTTATCCGCTAAAACGCTAGTAAAGGCGAGGCTTATATAGACGAATTAGCTATTTAACTGCCCTCTTTCTTTTAAGGAAGTACGGCGGAATAGTATTCCGGGGACCTCTTAAAACTATAATAAGAAGAACTTAGCGAGCTTAGTATCGGACTAAGCTAATAGATATCCGCCTTATAAAAACGGTTCGGAATTTACTTAGATATAGCGATATAAGCACTTAATAAAGAGCACTTTACTATTAAAGATATAGTAGTAAGATCCGACTTTAAGTCTTAGATATTATGCTTATAACGTAAAGCTAAGGCCGCGCTTTACTAGCTAAACTACTTAATTATAGTAATCTATTAAAAGCTAGACGTCTACTTATAAGAATCCTTATAACGCTTAGTAAGAAATAAGGATATTAATAGATAGATTAACGAATATAAGGAAATTCTTCCTTAGTTATAAGTTAAATATACTTAAGGATCTTAAAAGCACTTACTAGCGCGAAAGAAATAAGTCTAACTTATAAAAAGGCAAGGGCTAACTAGCTATACCTTATACGCACTTAAAGGATAATCCGGGACGCCCTAGCTATCTATTAAAGGCTTGCTAGGATTAAGGGTTACGTTTTTAAACCGCTTAGTAAGGGCGGATATACTTTAAACCTTATAGCGCTCGCTAAATTAAAGAAGGAACCCGCTTAAATAGCTAAAAACATAAGTTAAGGTCCTCCGGCTAAAAAGAAAAAGGACTTTTAAGACTATATACTCGCTAATACTAAAGCTAAAACGGGCATACCTTATAACTAAGGAAGGTACTATAGTAAAAACCGACGACTATTTAAAGGATAAAAAGTACGATATAGAAAGAGCTTAGTTAAATACCGATAAGAGCTTAAAGGAAACCGCAATCTATATTATAGTAAACTTAATATAAGAGGCTAATAAAGCATGCGGATTTTGCGGTAAAGCATTCCCCTTAAAGAATAAGCTTTACTAATATATTAAAGATAAACACCCCCTTAACCTTAACTATAACGTTGCTATATAAAGACATAGCTTAGTATAGTAAGTAGTTATTTAGAAGCTATAAAACGTTTAGATAGTTAAGGCTTCTCTTAACGTTTAGCTATTAAACCTTAATAGGCCGTTATAATTTACCTACGCACGCTTACTAGTTTATGGAAAAGAAGGGCCCGGGATAAGTATTAAAGCTTATACGGATACTAAGGCAGACTAAAGCCTTATTTAAGCCGACTTAGTAAAGACCTTTTAAGACGTAACTATAAACTCCTTTTAATAAATTCTTATCTAAGAAGTAAGAAGGATAGCTACCGTTAGATAGGCGGAATTTACCGCTTATATACTAAGAAGGCTAAATAGTAGCCTTATAGTTATAAAGGTAAGGATTAGCGCTTAAATAGTAAAACGCTTAGCGGCTAATATATTACTTAGCTAAGACTTTTTAGTTCCTTACTAAGGGGACCTTATTAACTCTACGTCGGTCTTATAGATCGGGGCCTATAAAGGGATTAAAGCTAAAGTTAAGATAGTCCGGCTAAGACTAGCAATATATAGATAGGTAATTTACTTAGTTACTATAACGATTTTAGCTAGTTTTAGCTATGCCTTACTTATATAGGTCCGGGCGCCGCTATTAAGGCATAATATAATATTTTTCCCCGATAACCTTAAGCTTACCTAGATAATAATATAAGATTATAAGAGCTTTATAGCGATAAACTATTTTAAGGAACTACTAATACTCCGCTAAGGCTAAAAGGTAAGGATAATTATAGACCTTAATAAGTGGTTTTAGCTATATAAGGAGGTTAATGCTATAACTCCCTTAGCGGAAGCCCTTATAGAAAATCCGAATAAAATAGACCCCGCTAAGGACTTTTTATAAAAGGATCTTACTATAAACTATAAACTTAAAATCGGCCGAACTAAGGACCTACTTAAACTTACTACTAATAAGGGCGTCCGGATCTACGCTAAAGACTTAGAATACGTATTAAAAGTCTAAGATATCCTTTAATCGTTTCCCCGCTTTTAAAAGGACGAAGGAGTAGTATATATAGATAAATCCAAATATATACGTATTCCGTTAATAAAAGGATAGCAATACTAATAAGTCGTATTAAGATTATACTTATTAAGCGATAAAGATAAGAAGGTAGTAAATACGATATTCGGCTAGCTAACCGCATAAGGCCAATTAAAACGAGTTTATAGGCTAACCTTATTCGCAGCGCCGGTATTTATAGTATAAAAAGCGGTAAACGGAAAGGAAAAGGGATAAGTAGTTATAGACTTATAGGGGATTAACGCTATTATTACTTTAAACGCTTACTTAATGCCCCTTTAAAGCGATATAATTAAATGCCTTTAAGGAAAGAAGTTTATTAATATAGTAAACGCACGATCGTTTTTCTACTAGTTCTTAGTTTACTAAGACTACTAAGAAAGGTTTATAGTTATAAGCTATTATAGGCTAAAAAGATTATTAGTAATACTTATAAGCTTTAAGAACTCCCCGGTATACGTTTAAAAGTTTATCGATAACGTCCTTTATAGATATTAAAAATACGCGGCGGCTTATATTAACGATATTATTATTTACTTTAATATAGCCGAAGAATACCTTTAATATCTAAAAGCTATATTCCGCGCTTTCTATAACTATAATATTACCTTATTTAGACTAAAGTCCTTCTTAGCGTACCTATCTATATAGCTCCTTAGATTTAAGGTAAACGCTATTAGCTTAATAAATATAGATAAACGCGTGCGAGCCTTAAGGGATATCGCGTTCTTAAAGAACCTTTAATAGCTTAAGAAATAGATCGGCCTTACTAAGTAGCTACGCTATATAATCCCGTATTTCGCTAAGGAAGTTAATATCTTATAAAAATAAAAGATAGAGCTACTTTAAGTAAGATAAGAAGATAGAGTCCTTTTAAGGGGCTAAGGATAGGCTTAATACGCCGCGAAAGCCGCTTTTTAGCCTACTTTAAAAGAGGAAGAGGCCTTTATAATTCTAACTAAGAAACTTACTAAGCTTTAAACAATTTACTACTTTAACCCCGCTTAATAACTATTTATCTAAATCGATATATCTTAAGAATACGGAGTAGCGGTTATAGCTTTTTACTTAAAAGAAGGCACGGAATAAGATAGAAAAACGCTACTAGCCTAGACTAAGGTCTAGCTTATCGTTTACTTAAGCCGCGCCTTTTAAGGCGGAGAACCTTAATACTAGCCTATAAAACTTAAAGTAGCTAGTTTAGTATAGGCAGTATATAAGCTATATACTATAGTATTATCTATAAGAACACTATAAGTAGTTATCTTTACCGACTATATAAGCACCTATAAAATCGTATACTAAAAATCCTTATTCTTTATTAGTATAAAATCTAATAATAAGCTAGTCCTCGCGTCTTAATACGTAAGCTAATTCCCGCTTAAGGTATGCTATATTCTAAGCGTCGAAAACGTTATACCGGACGCGCTCTTACGTCTACCGCACTAAGATAATAGGCCGGTATCCTTAAACTAAAAAGGGGAATTAAAACGTATTTAAGAAGATAAGATAACGGACTGCGTATTCCTTTATATAGAAGCATTAATCGAATTACCGCTCCGCTAAAAAATAATCAACGGATATACGGAAGATATATAGTAAGCAAAAATTATAGCGTAGCTTAGCGATAAGGACGGGGTCCTTAAACTTCTATTCCTTTAATCGTAGGGGTTACTATACTTTACGGAGAATAATAGATATAGGAGACTATATATCCTTAAGACCTACGCTAAGGAGATCGTTAAAAACGCTTACGCTAAATACTTTTATACCGGCTATACCTATATATAATAAGACCTATCTAAAAGCTTCTTAATCTTATAGCTTAGTAGATATATAAATAAGGTCGTAAACGGCTATAATACTTATTATTATAACTAAACTAACTAAGGTAAGACGCTAAGGTAGCTTATCCCGATTTAAAGCCCGCTAGTTTTATACTATATAATAGCGATAGACTTTATTACTAGGCTCTTAATAGTCTAAGCCGAATAATCTTTATAAAAAGATCTTATAAAGAACTTCTTTAATACTTTATTAACTATAACTAATAAATTCTTAAAAATATATCTCCTTATCTTAAGTAACGATTAGTTTATAGCAAAAGACTAAGTATAAGCGTTATATACTAAACTACTCCGCGCTAACTAAAAGATTCCGAAAGGGATAATCTTTAACTAAGATATAAAGTTTACCTTAGTATTTTAGCGGACCTTATAGTAAGCCTTTAAATCGAAGCTTTTTATATCTACCGCTTAGTACCTTTAAACCGACGGCCTATTAAAAAGGCAAAACTAAACCGTAGAAATCGCGCTACGATTCTTTACCGCTAATTTCCTAGACCTATGCTAAACCGATACGCTAATCGCTTTTTAATTTAGCCTTAATAATTCCTTCTCCTTAGTAATTTACGCGGCCCTTAGTAAGCTTATTATAAGGATAAGAATAGATAATAGCTTTTAGTTCTTAAGTAACTACTTATACTTATAAAACTAAGAGGTCTTATAAAAAGAAGCTAAGTTAGCTATCGCTTACGCTTAAGCCGCTATAAAGGATAGATATAATAAGAAATACCGCCCGCTAAAATTTAAGCTTAGCGATTAAGTCTAGCTATAGCTTAGTAAGGGCTACTATATTGCGGATAGTAAACTAATAAAGCTTTAAGAAAGACGCACTAAGCCGTTTAAGGTTACCGCTAAAGTAAGATAGCTTATATACCGGCTAAATATAGAAAAGTCCTTAAATATTTATCCGATCGTTTTAGTAGTATAACTACGCTTAGTAAATAAGCTAGCTATACGCTTAAAACTAGTTTAAGATAAAATAATACCTTACTTAAACGAGTAAGAAGTAAAACGAATCCTATAAAGCTATATAATAAAGAAAGGCGGCGGAAAGCTAAGGAAAGAGTTCTTTATAGCCTAAAAAGGCTAGCTAAGTAGCTATAACTTATAAGTAAACGAAAAAGCGGTCTTTTTATTAAAGATCGTAAAAGCCTTTAAAAAAGCATAAAAGGAGTTAGCTACTTAAGTAGTTTAAATAAAAGTATAATACGCGGCCTTTATAACTTAATATAAAACTCTTTAACTAAAAGAATTAAGCGGTTAAGCCTAAGTATAAGACTTAAAAGCTACTATAGGTTATAA
>JAPEBW010001536.1:0-22526 GCA_027405785.1 Ophiocordyceps robertsii | reverse complement strand
ATAATCCTATATTATTATCCGGGCGAGCTTAAGGTTATCGGGGAAAAATATTATATTATGCCTTAATAGCGGCGCCCGGACCTATATAAGTAAGGCGTAGCTAAAACTAGCTAAAATCGTCGTGGTAATTAAGCAGATTACCCGCCTACGTATCGCTAGTCCTAACCGGACTATCTTAACTTCGGCTTTAATCCTTTTATAAGCCCCGATCCGTAGGACCGATATAGAGTTAATAAGGTCCCTTTAGTAAGGAACTAAAAAGTCTTAGCCGAGCAATATATTAGCCGCTAAGCGTTTTACTATTTAGGCGCCGATCCTTACCTTTACGACCGCGAGGCTGCTATCTAGCCTTCTTAGTATATAAGCGGTAAATTCCGCCTATCTAATAATAGCTATCCTTCTTACTCCTTAAATAAGAATTCGTTAAGAGGAGTTTATAGTTACGTCTTAAAAAGTCTTTACTAAGTCGGCCTAGATAAGGCTTCGGTCTACCCCGGTGTCTATATAGGCTTTAATACTTATCCCGGGCCCTTCTTTACTATAAATTAATAAGCATATATAGGTAAATCATAACGGCCTATTAAGGTTTAATAGCTAAACGTCGGGGGAAGCCTTAACTATCTAAACGTTTTATAGCTTTTAAATAACTGCTTGCTATGCTAAGCTATGTCTTTATATAGCAACGTCGCGGTTAGGGTTAAGGGGGTGTTTATCTTTAACGTATTAATAAAGCTTATTCTTTAAGGGGAATGCTTCGCCGTAAAATCCGCACGCTTTATCGGCCTCTTATACTAAGTCTGCTATAGTATAGATTGCGGTTTCCTTTAAGCTCTCGTCGGTATCTAACTAAGCTCTTTCTATATCGTACTCTTTATCCCTTAAATAGTCGTCGGTCTTTACTATAGTACCTTCCTTAGTCGCGGGGTATACTTATTTTAACTTTAGCGTTAGCGAGCGTGTAGTCCCGAAAGTCCCTTCTCTTTTTAGCCGGAGGACCTTAACTTATGTTCTTAGCTATTCGGGCGGGTTTCTTCCTTAACTTAGCGAGCGCTATAAGGTCTAAGGTATATCCGCCCTTGCTAAGCGGTTTAAAAACGTAACCCTTAGTCCTAGCGAGCCTTTAATAGATAGCCGGGGCGTCTTAAACTATCCTTTAAGCGCATACGGGGTACGGCTAGTTAGCCCTTACCTTTTTATAGGTTAGATCTATTTCTTTTATGCTAGTAAGTGCTTTTAAGATCCTTAAGTATATTTAACTTATAGCTAAGGAAGAATTTCCTTATATTTATTAATCTATCTATTAATATCCTTATTCCTTATTAAGTATTATAAGGATTCTTATAAGTAAACGTCTAGCTTTTAGTAGATTACTATAGTTAGGTAGTCCGGCTAATAAAGCGCGGCCTTAGCTTTATATTATAGGCGTAATATCTAAGACTTAAAGTCGGATCTTACTACTATATCTTTAATAGTAAAGTGCTCTTTATTAAGTGCTTATATCGCTATATCTAAGCGGATTCCGAACCGTTTTTATAAAGCGGATATCTATCGGCCTAGTCTAACACTAAGCTTGCTAAGTTCTTCTTATTATAGTTTTAAGAGGTCCCCGGAATACTATTCCGCTATACTTCCTTAAAGGAAAGAGGGCAGTTAGATAGCTAATTTGTCCGTATAGGCCTCGCCTTTACTAGCGTTTCGGCGGATAAAGTCGATAAAACGGTTAACTCCTTAAAACGTATTAGCTTTATCGTCTTCTTAAACTTCGTTAAAGGACGCTTTTAAAGGTCTTAATAAGTTAAATCTCCTTACGTCCTTAGCTTATAGTTAAGGTTTTTCTTAAGGCTTAGTAGGCGCGTCTTTTTTTCTTAGTGCTTAAAGGAGACTAAGGAATTATTCGTTTAATATTACTACTATTCCTACCGGGGGGCTTAAGGCTATACTTAGTCTTAATATCTACGCGCTTAGTATAGATAGGTTTAGCTTACTAAGAGTATCGCTTACCGCGTCCTCGTTGCTTATTATTAAGGTCTTAGTCTTAATACTCTCGCTAAGCGCTTAGCCTTCCGTTTTATATACGTCCCGGAATTTAGTGCGCCGTAAGGCCCTTAGCGTAGGAAGCTCGTTTTTATTAATCGAGAGTCTTAAAAATGCCTTAGTTAGCGCGGCTATAGCGGATAAGGCTAAACGGTAATACTAGACTAAAAAACTACTAGGTATCCTTTAAGGCGGATTTCCGGTTAAGGCCCTTAGGCTAAATTCTATTAGTAGTACGCGGTAGAAATATCCGCTAAGCTTATCGTCCTAAGGAAAGAGTAACTTTATTATAGGCTCGATCCGGAGGGTGTTTAGCGGGCGGGGAGCCGGATAGTTTTAAGGTTAGCTTATCCTTACTTCTTCTATTTAGAGGATAATCGATCTATCTAAGTAATACCGAATTTAGTTTACTTAGTCGTATAGATTTTATCGTTTTATAGTCTATCCTTTATTAGTATTCTAAAAGCGGATTGCCTCTTAAAAAGTAGTAGTCTTAGCTTAGCTAAGCGGGACTCGTTCTACGTCCCGTCTAGCTTTATAGGCTATCGCGGTATAGTACCTTAAAAAGGGGTAAGGGAGATTGTTAAACCGGTATACCCGGTAGGCCGCGGCCTTTTCCGCTTTTATAGCCTACTTATCTTAGAGTTTTATTATAAGCGCGTTAAGGAAGAGGTGCTTATTATTAAGGTTAGACTTAAAAGCTAATAGGAGCTTCCTACTAAAGAAAATATCGTTTAGCATCTAACTTCCTATAGGATAAGTACTTAATCGTGCGATATAGTCGCTCTTAGCTTAGCGGATATCCGGGGGATTTCCGTTTAGATAAGTAGGAATTACTACTATTTACTACGCCTTACGGTATAAGGATAAGGGGATAGGGCGCGGACTAATTACCGCTAGTCGGGGCTAGTACTATAGACTAATTACCGCTAGTTAGGGCCGGTACTACGGACTAATTACCGCCGGTTAAGCCGGTATAATAAACTAATTACTATATATAAATATATATAAGAGTTTAGAAATAGTAAAAAGCTTAACTATTTCTTAAAGGTATAGCTAGCTACTTTATACTTAGTTCTTTAAGCTAATTTTAAGGATCTTTAATTATACTATCTATAGTACGTAAAGTAAACCGTAAATATCCTTATAAAATCGCTTAATAAACTAAGTATAAGCCCGGTTAGAAATATTATAGACTATAGTTAAGGAAATCCCTTAAATATCCTTAAATATCCTTTAAAAATCGCGGTAAGGTTTATCCCGTGTTTTCCGGGGTGCTTCCGTAGTTAAAAACGGGTCGAACTATAGTTAGGATATCCCGCGGAAATCCTTAGAAATCCCTTAAAGATACCGGCGGAATCCGCTTAATAGTTTCTATAATGTCTCCTATAGTTAAATACGTCGTAAACTATAGTCGGGTAGGCTCCTAACTATCTATAGTTATATCCCGGAAACCTTAGCGGGGTCCGACCGGTAATATTCGTCGTATCTCCTTAGGCGAGCCTTTATAGTACGTGCTTTAAGCGTTCCCGTCGCGGGGTTCCGTGGGGCTTCCTTAGGAGTAGAGTAAGGAGTCCGGGCGTAGCCGTTTAGATTCCGTAACAATAAGCTAAATATAGCATATATAACATATAATATAAATACGCTAAAATATACATTAAATCTAATATATAATTCTGTATACTATATATATTTCCTTATATTATTCTACGTATATATAAGCAGGATATAAGTAGATTAAGAAGAGGTATATATCGAGACTATATGTATAATCCGTGTTAAGTCGCTACGCTACCTTGTATTCCTTGCGGAATGAATTCCTAGGCTTATAAATACAATATTAACTTAATAATAGTTTTTAGCTTACTATACATAACTACGCTAGATAAAGGGCTCTTTTCTAAATTACTTAAGTTACTTATAGCTTAGGAATTGTTTATATAAGGAGGCCTTAGTCCCCCCTTTACCTTAAAAAGATTATTAACCTTATATATATATATCTTACCTATTTCTTTACCTTTTCGCATACTTTTTATATTTCTATAATCCCCTTACTCGCAGCTTTAAGCCTGCCCTTTTCTATACTTATTTACTACTTATTTAGCTATAAGCCCGGCTTCCCTTTAAGCTAGACTTACTCCCGACCTTTGCTAACGTGTTTCCGACTATTACGTAATTATAAAATTCTAGCAAAACTCTTTCCTACCTTCTTCGTTATTACGCTTACTAAGCGTATTTTCTCTAGAATCTCCCGATATCGTATTAGACTCGGTTCCTTAGTTTTCCCCCTCTCCTCCTCCTTCCTATACCTTATAACTTTATAACTATATTTTCAGGACTATATCGAACAAAAAAAAACTTATAAATTTCTTTCCCTCTATAATAAGGAACGCACTTTTTAATACGACTTTCTTTATATTTTTTAGACCCTTTTTATTATATCCTTTTACTAATATCCTTTTAATTAATATTTCTTACTTCCCCTTTTTTTAATTAACCTTTATACTAAAATATCTCTCGAAAAAATCTATAAAAAACATACCTACTAAGAACAACTACTAGTTTAGCAAGCTAAAAGGTTTTTTAAATTATTCCTCTTAGTTACTCCGAATAAAATCCGTTTTTATCCGGGAGAAAGCTACTAAAGCCGTCTCTTAAGATCTATATACTAAATCCGTAGAAATTCTTACCCTTATACGTTTTATAGTTAAGGATAGTCCTCTCTCTTAGATAAAACACTATAGGACTATAAAGTTAGCTTAGGAAGCTTTAAAAACCCTTTATAACTTAGTAAATTTTACTTAAAGTTTTCTTCTTATAAAAGAACTATTTATTATAACCTTTAAAACCTATACTTTAATCGAGGCATATCTTAATAAGATAAAAGAGCTTTTTAATAAGCTAAATATATAAGAAATTTAAGTCCTTAATGTAGTGATTATTACTTAGATTTTAAAATTCTTAAATAGCTCCTATTTAAGCTTTATAACTAATATTTCTTAAGCTCTTTAAGATAACGCCTAAGCCTATACTTTAAAATCACTTTCTTCCTCTTTAATTAATAAGTTTATAAGGATTAAAGCTCTAAAAGGTCCTTTTTTTTATTAGCTATTCTTTTTATATAGTAAAAAACCCGCCTTTTATAAGAATTATAAGAAAAAGGGCTATGTTATAAAAGACTGTTTTTAGCTTAAAGAAAATAAAGATAAGGTAAAGGCAGTAGGTTTTAAACTTAAAGCTCTTTCTTCCTCCTCCTTTTATAAAAGGCCCTTTTTAATTAGATATTCTTAAGACTATTTAAATAGAAATAATAAGCGTTCTACGCTTATACCCTCCTTAAGAGAGCCTTCTTAAGAGAGAGTTTTAGTTATTAGAAAATCAGTAGTTAAAGGCCGAAAAAAGAGACGGGTTTCCTCCTTTAAAGAGTCCTCTCTCTTTAGAGAAATACTTTATATTTCCGACTCCTTAGCTTAGTTAAATAACCCTCCTCTTAAACCCTTTATACCCTTTATACCTTCTATACCCTCTATACCCTCTATCCCCTTTATATTTACTATACCCCCTTTATATATTCCTCTTTTATATACATCTTTAAAAGAGAAAAAGAAAGCTAATATAAGAAATAATATAAGACCTTTTAAGCCTCTTCTTTCCTTTATTTCTTAGGTTGTTTTAAAGGTGGATAAAAATATTATAAAAATAAAAAAGGGAATATATATAACTTTATCTTTAATATATAGGCTTTTAAGCATATAGTATATAATAAATCACTTCTCTCTTCTTATAAAGATATATATATAACTATTACCTAGGGAAAAGCGTGTTTTATTATAGTTAAAGGCGTAGGAAATTTATATTTTTAATTTCCTAATAGCAATATACGCTATATATTAAAGAACTGCCTTTATATACCCTAAATAAGTGTTAATATAATAAGCTAATTATCTCTCTTAAATACCTTTACTTAAATAAGTAAAGATAATATTTCTCTCTTAGATAAAGAGGCAAATATACTTTTATAAGGCTTTGCTTATAACGGTTTATATTTTATACTTATAGTTATAAAGACTCGCTTTAAATTAACAATAAAATATATAATATAAAAAGCTCTATAAACAATACACCTATAAACAATATATCTATAAACAATATAACATCTATAAACAATACAATATCTATAAACAATACACCTATAAACAATAAACCTATAGATAATACCTTTATAAATAAGGATAAAAAGTCTATAGATGAAATAAAGACTATAGATATACTTCTTTAGCATAAACGACTAAGATATATAAATTATAAATTACTATATAAATACCTAAGAAAAAGGTATTTTAATATAAATATAAATAAAGCTAATATAATAAAGATAAAGCAATGCGAAGCTTGTATAAAAGCTAAACAAATAGATAAAAAGAAAAAGACTCCTTCGAAAAGAAAATATCTCTTTTTAGATAAAATATATACTAATATT
Organism: Ophiocordyceps robertsii; assembly: GCA_027405785.1. Classification (NCBI taxonomy): domain Eukaryota; kingdom Fungi; phylum Ascomycota; class Sordariomycetes; order Hypocreales; family Ophiocordycipitaceae; genus Ophiocordyceps; species Ophiocordyceps robertsii. Next base: position 16,012 of record JAPEBW010001536.1, on the reverse strand, counting down.
TAGGGCCCTATAAAGACCCCTACTTATAATAAATATATATACTTTACATCCTTTTTAGATGCTACAATTAGATATTTAAAAATATACTTTATAAAAGGTAGGGCAGAATGTCTGTCTTAATTCTTAGAATATAAATAAGAATTAGAAAATAATATAAATAAGACTACTATAAAAGAGGTTTTCTTTAATAATGTAAGAGAATTTATATATAATATAAAACCATACTGTCTAAAAAACGGCCTTATATATAATAAATATCCTACATATACCCCTTATTATAACGGCAAAATAGAAAGGATAAATAAAACTATACTTAATAAAGTCCGGGCTATGCTTTTTACCTTAAACCTACTAAAATACCTATAGGGTAAGGCTGTTTTAGCAGCTATATATATATATAATAAGTCCCCGCATTCTGCTATAGGTTTTATATCCCCTTAAGAAAAGAAGGATAATATAGCTTTAAGTTTAAAAGACTTAGATAAAATAAAGGTATTTAAAAGCACTATATTTTATAAGAATAAAAGTCCTAATAATAAGCTAGAGCCTAGAGCTTATAAAGGGGTAATAATAAGCTTAAAAGATACCGCTTAAAAAAAATATAACTTTTCTAAACGAAAAGTAATAATTTCTAAAGATATAACTATACTAAAGAATAACTTCTTAAATAAAAAGAAATATACTGATTTTAATAATATGCCCTCTTTAAAAAAACTGCTAAATAACTAGAATACTAGAAAGAATAGTACTAGTAATAATAATAATAATAACAATAATACTAATAATACTAATAATACTAGTAATATAAATACTAGTAATATAAATGTCACTAATAATAATATAAATACGAAAGAAACTAGTAATATAAATAAGAATACTATAAATAATAATACTAGTAATAACAATGCTAGCTATAACAATACCTAGTAAAATGATTAAAGGATTTAAGTAGAAATACTTAAGAAGCCTACTAAATACTATAAAGAATTTATAGAATACCCTATATATAATATTATAATTAATAATAGTAATATAAAACATATCCTTTTTATTATAGAAGGAAATAAAGATCCTATAAAGCCTACTACTTATAAGCAGGCTATAAATAGTCCGCAAGCAAAAGACTTAGATAAAGCTATGCTAACTAAACTAAACGAACTTATAAGTCTAGATACTTAAGAAATACAAGAGCTTCTTAGTAATAAGAAGGCTTTAAGAGACCGATAAGTTTATAGAATAAAGAAAGATAATAAAAATAATATAACTAAGTATAAAGCTCGCTTTATAGCATAAGGCTATAAGTAAATATACGGCTAAGACTACATCGAAACCTTCTCTACAACCGCTAGACCCGAGTTTACTAAACTCTTCTTAATACTAGCTATAACTTATAATTAGCAAATACTATAATATAATATAAGAAATGCATTTATATATGTAGATATAGATATAAAAACATATATAAATAGACCACAGGGTTATAAAAACTATATTTTAAATAAAGACCCTAAGTATAAAAATAGTAAGCAGTATAATAAAAATAAAAAGCTAGTTGCAAAATTTAAAAAAGTTTTATATAGTCTTAAATAAAGTCCGATGCTTTGCTATAATTTATTATCTAAGGTCTTAGGCGAGCAAGGACTTTCCTACCTACCTCTAGATAAGAGGGGTATTAATACACAATAAGCTATATATAGCTATATTAGTTTATAAAGACGATCTTTTGTTCTTTAAGCCTATAAAGGATTCTATAACTTGCATAATTAATAAATTAAGCAAGGTCTTTAAGATTCAATCTTTAAGCGAAGTAAAAAACTTCTTAGGAATAGCTATAACGATAAATAGAGCAAAAAGAGATATATATATATCCTAAGAAAAATATACCCTTAATAAGATAAATGAATTTAATAAACAAAATATTAAAACCTTAAAAACCCTTACTATAAAGGGAGTTAAATTAAATAAAACAGAAGACTATATAGCTATAAAAGAAGACATCTTATTATATTAAATGTAAATAGGCTTACTATTATTTTTAGCATTGTTTTTAAGGCTAGATATATTATAAGCAGTAATATTATATGCTAGATTTGCTTTTAACTTCGAAATACTACATTTTAAAGCAGTAGATACGATCTAGAAATGTTAAAAGAAATATCCTAGCTTAGACATATACTATAACTATAGTATTGTATTAAATATGCTATTATTCAAAGCTTATACTAATGCTAATTAGGCTAGCGATCTTTTAGACTATAAGTCGGTCTCCGGATACTGTTTTTTTATAAATAATAACCTTATAAGCTAGGCTTGCTAAAAATAAAAATCTATAGCACTCTCTATATACAAAGCCGAATATATAGGCTTTAAGGAGGCTAATGAAAAGCTTTATATTTATATAGCTATTTTAATACTATAGTAAAAGGAATATCTATAAATATACCTAAAATTAAAGTCCTTATAAATTTTATAGATAATTAATCTGCTTTAAAAATAGCAAAGAATCCTAAATTATATAAGCTAAGAAAACATATAGGCTTAGCATATAATTTTATATATATTAGTATAAAAGAAAAGGAAATAGAGGTTTACTATATAAAATCTAAAGATAATATAGCAGATATATTTACTAAGGGATTAGGTTTTATACTATTTAATAAGTTCTAAAGTTTACTAAGAATTTAAGAGGTTATAATATAGATTCCTATAAATAGAGGTTTTTAGCTATTTCTTACTTTCTTTAGCTTTTCTCTATATAACTTAAGGTTTTTTACCTATATAAAGATTTTCCTTAGATAATAAAATAAAGAGGTTTTACTTAAATAAATAATAAGTTTTTCCCTTAAAGAAAGATTAAAAGCTTTAAGTTTTTTCTTATAAAAAATAGGTTTTCTTAAGCTATAAAGAAAGAATTTTTCCTTTTTTTAAGGTTTTTACTTTACTTTAGTTAGTATGTCTAAAGCGCACTTATATACTATAAGTACCCTTTAAGGGAGGCTATAAAGGAGTTAAATATACCCTCCCGCAGCTTATAGGCTAAATACAGCATAAATAACATAGAACATAAATATGCCTAAATATATATTAAATCCGCTATACAATTCTACATACTATATATCTTTCTTTTTATTATTCTACGAATATAAAAGCAAGATATAAGCAGATTAAGAAGAGGTGTATATAGAGACTATATATATAATCCGTGCTAAGTCGCTACGCTACCTCGTATTCCTTACGGAATTAATCCCTAGGCTTCTAAATATAATATTAACTTAATAATAGCTATTAGCCTACTATATATAACTCCGCTAGATAGGGGGCTCTTTTCTAAATTACTTAAGTTACTTATAGCTTAGGAATTGTCTATATAAGGAGGCCTTAGTCACCCCTTTACCTTAAATAGATTATTAACCTTATATATATATATCTTACCTATTCCTTTACCTTTTCGCAAACTCTTTACATCTCTATAATCCCCTTACTTATAGCTTTAAGCCTGCTCTCTTCTGCACCTACTTAGTCCTTATTTATAAAGAAGTCCTTCTTAAGGTCGAAGCTAACTTTACTTATAAGGCTACTAAATAAAGAGCCGCCGCCGCCGCCGCTACGTTTAGTCTAGATAATAAGGAAGTGGAATTTAGCTACGAAGGAATACTACTAGCTTAAAAGCGCGTTATTTACTTAAAAATAGAAGCGGACTTTTATAAAGCGTAGTAGTAGCTGAATTAGCAATTCGGTTAATACTAAAGCTATATCGTAACCTATATCTCCGACGAATATATGCCGTAGCAGGAGTAGTAAGCGGGCTGCTTTATTAGCCGCTATTATAACTTTAAGCAGCGGGTTAATAGCCCGGTTAAGACCGCTAATAAAGACGTAAAGCCTTATTTACTTATAAGCACCTCTAACATCTTATATCTTTACGATGCCTTTATTTAAATAATTAAAAATAAAGAGATATCCTATATATAAATAGCTAACTAGTATAAGATTTAATAAAGGCGGCGGTTCTTAAAGTAGTTATCTTAGCTTAAAGAATTTAATATAAAAGTTACTTATTAAGCTATTAATCTTCTTATTATATAGTATCGACTTACTATTACTACGATGCTTTTATTAACTTAAGAGCCCTAGCTACTACGGCCTTATAGTAAGCGCTTTATATTATAACTTAGCCTACTTTATATATATATTATCTTTTAACGCCTTTAAGCTAAGCTAACGCTTAAAAAGCGTTATATTCTTATATAATAGTAGCTTTAAAAGCTATTAGTAAACCCCCCCTCTATTTTTTATATATTTTACTACTAATAATAACTCTTAAGACTTTAAGGAGCTATTACTTTAAATCCGCGGTCCCGACGTTATTATAGTTATACGCGGCCGGCCTTATAATACTAAGCTACTTATACTTAACTCCTTTAAATACTAAGACGTATTAATAAGGGCATTATTGCTAGCTACGCCGCTTATATTAATAAGGGCATTATAGCTAGCTATACCGCTATAAAGGCTACTAAATTTAAGTTAAGCTAGCTTAAGGCGGCTTAAAATAAGCGTGCGAAGACACCTCTCTTATAACGAGATCGATAAACTTAGCTATAGTTTAAGGTCTCTTATAGCGTTATAAGAGAGATCAACGGCTTAAGGCAATATAAAAGGAAGGGGATTAAGAGGAGGACGTAGTAAGGGCAATAAAAGCGCCTATAGATTTACTAGCGGTACTAGTAGTAATATAGCTATATAGCTACTTAGTAGTACCGGTAGTAATATAGCTATATCGCCGCCTAGTAGCACCGGTAGTAATATAGCTACTTATAGTGCCGCTAGGCGGCGATAAGGGCATTAAGCGGCGGTAAGGGCATTAAGCGGCGTTAAGGGTATTAAGGGCGCACCTATATCGCCGTTTAGTAGCACTAGTAGTAATATAGCTACTAACGGTGCCTCCGGGCGGCAATAAGGGCATTAAGCGGCGTTAAGGGCATTAAAGGCGCGCTTATAACTTCGCCCGCAGTACTAGCAAGGCCCGGATTCATTAATAGACCGCGTTATATACGTATCTTAAAAGAGCTTTAAAGATACGTTTTTTAAGCGAATTAAGCTATAGCTAAGAGCGCTGCGTGTAGGCTATATATATAGGCTGCGTATATAGGCGCGGGCGGGCGCGCGGGCATTTAAAAAGTACGGGTACTTACTATACGCGGGCGGTATAAATAAGCGGGGCGGGCTAGCGTTAGTACGTATCTTTAAAATAAGGCGTAGGTATAAATAAAGATAAATATTAGTATAAATAGTAATACTTATAATAATTTACTAAAAGCTAAACGTTTATTTATAAGATTCTTTATACTATTTAGTAAGAAATAAAGATATTAATAAAGAGATTAATAAATATAAGAAAATTCTTTTTTAGCTATAAGTTAAATATACTTAAGGATTTTAAAAGTACTTATTAGCGCTAAAAAAATAAGTTTAACTTATAAAAAGGTTAAGACTAACTAGTTATACTTTATATATACTTATTACGGGCTATATTATAAAAAGAGCTATAGTTATACTATAGCGAATAACTAAAAGTCGGTCTTATATATAGCCGAAGTTATATAAGACTTTACTTAAACTTAGCTTAACTTTAACCTAAACTTAACTTAAGTATAGGCTACTTAAGCGACCCTTATAAAGTACAAAGCTACGTAGCCTAAATAAAGATTTCCCCCTTCCCTTTTTAGCTTTAAATAAATAATTATTCGGCTATATACTACTAAACTAAGTATATATAGGCCTTTAATATATCTAAAGCTCTTTTTAAATAAGGTTAGGCGACTTAAAAAGAGACTTACTAACTATAATATAGTATAAGTAAGAAACCTACTTAGTATAAGGGGGCTATGCTTAAAAGGGGTAGGAGGGAGGGCTAAGAGAGGCTAATATCTAAATTAAGATTAAATAAGCAATCTTCTTACTATAAGTAAGGGCTATTAAAATAAGCTACTAAGGTTTAGTAAGCTAGTAGTATATTTAATAGCTAATAAGCTAGTTTAAGGCCTTAGTATAAAAGCTAAAGAAGATAGTAAGGACGTATATATAAGGAGGGGCCGGCTTATTAACTAGTAGCTTAATACTACCTTACGATATAATAGCGGGGGCCGTAATGCCCGTAATAAAAAAAGAAGTAATAAAGAAAAAGACTAATAAAAGCTACTCTTAACGCTAAGAAGGTTTAACGGCTAGTATCGCTACTTTACGCCTTAAGCACGATATATATAAAAAAAGTGCGAGATTAACTAAGACTTTTTCTTAAGCTTAAAGGAGGTTTTTTACTTAATTTAAAATTCCTGAAATATAAGGCTATAGTAAACTATAGCGACTTATTATAATACTAATATAGATTAAGGGTATAATTAAAAGGAATTCTTTAAGTACCTTTATTTAATTTACCTTAACGTTAATATCTAATCGCGGGCGGCGGTAGCTATCTAAACGATTAAATAAGGAGAGAACTAAACGTTCGCGGCGTTGTTTCTTAAGTTAAAATAGAGGCTTTTTAAAGCAAGAGGGGGGTCGTAGCTATATAATATATAGATCGTGTTCTTAAAAAGCGCCTTAAGCTTATGCCTTAAGGAGGTACTCGTAATAATCGACCTTTTAACTTTAAGCTTCTTAGCGTATATTAATTAAGTAGCGTAAATTATAGTAAAGCTAAAAAGGGTTTAGTAAACTTAGTAGCCGTTTTAAAACCGGAAAAGGGTAATAAAGGGGGCGACTTAAAACTAAAAAGACTTAAAAGGTAATACCTTAATAAGTAAAATTAATGCTATAACTTAGCTAAGAAGAGGATAAAGCCGGCTTAATATATAAAAGTATTTCGCTTATAGGATAATAAGGCATATTGCTTACTTTTATAAAAAGAAGAAAGAAAGAACCTTATAAGTAGCTAGAACTACGGCTAAGGATGTAATTAAAGTAGATTTTAATTTAAGAAAAAAGGAACCTTAGCACGAAGTTAAGCGCTAAAAGAGAAAGAGAAATAGTAAATAGCTTAAAAGTTAATAAGAAAGTACTTTATACTAAACTTAGTACTTTTTAAGGTTAGTATTAATAAAAAGAAAGGGCTTAACGTACTTATAAATATTAGCTATAATTACTATATTATAATAAGTAAGGGGGTAGCGATAAAGCTAAAAATACCTTTTATAGATAGGATAAGGAAGCTACTATAGCCCTTTTTAAAGAATATACTAACGTTATATATAAAAAGAATCGTAGCGTTTAAGATAAATATTAATAAGCACTTAAAATAGATATTCGCTTATATAGTACTAAATTTAAGTTGCGACGTATTTTTAAGGAGACTGTAAATAAAGAAAAACGAGGTAGTTTATAATACTAAGGGGGACCGGATTTAGTATAAAACAGCGGGGATTTAAATCGGCCTTTAAGGATTTAAGGAAGCCGTAAAGATCGCGAATATTTAAGAAGCGAAGCTAATAAGCGCCTCTATCTTCGCAGCGGAGTGCTAATAAGAAAAGGCTTAAAGAGATAGCTAAGGGCGATGATAAGTACTTAATATAAAGGAGTTATAATAAAAAATATAAAGAGGGCCTTTTAACTAAAGACGCTTATTAACTTAGCGGACTATATCTTAGCTTAAGCACTATAAGCTTATCTAAACATTTTCGTATAAATAAAGGCGCTTAAGTAGCCCTTATTTTAATTAAGCATAAACTATAAGATCTACTTTACTTTAAATAAAGATAGTAAGGAGCTACTACTATTATAAGGGCCCCTTTATAATATATTAAAAGAAGAACTTCTCGTCCTCCGGAAAACCTTAAACGAGCTACTAAAAGCAAACCTTATTTATCTAAGTAGTTCGTTAGCTACGGTACTGGTATTATTTATAAGAAAGGCCGATAACCGCCTATACTTTTACTGCGATTACTAAGCTTTAAATATAATTACGAAAAGGGATTAGTACGTACTACTATTAATTATAGAAACGCTAAAGATATTAGTAAAAGCATATTAGTTTATAAAACTTAATATTATTATAGCGTTTTATAAGATTAAAATCGCGGAGGGCTATAAGTTTAAGATAGTCTTTTAAATAAAGTTTAGACTATTTAAGTAATAAGTATGCTTAAAAAGCTTTATAAGAACGCTAGCTACCTTTTAACGCTAAATTAACTAAGTACTAAAAGACTACCTTTATAAGTTCGTTATAATATATATAGATAACGTCTTAATTTACTTATTAAGGTCGCTCCGCGATTATTAAGATAGGGTAGCGAAGATACTTAAGAAGCTATAAGAGGTAGGCCTTATACTAAACTTATAGAAATACGACTTTATAATAAAAAAAGTAAAGTACTTAAGTTTTATTATATAAGCTAAGGGTAAGGTTTAGTACGACTTAAAGAAGATTTAAGCTATTAAGATATTATAAGCGCTAAAGAAAATAAAGGGCGTTTAAAGCTTCCTTAAGTTTGCGAATAACTATTATACGTTTATCCCGCTTTATACTAAGGCCTTAAAGTACTTAAATAGCGTTTATAAAAAGAACGCGACTTTCTTATAAACTAATAAGTATAAAGCCGCGTTCGAATTAATTTAAAAGGCATTTTATAATATATTAATACTATAGCTATACGACCTTAAAAAAGAAATATACTTAAAAGCAAATTATATAAAGTACGCAATAAGCGGTATATTAATATAAATAAGACAAAATAGGATATAATACTTAGTAGGTTTTTTCTTAAAACGACTAAGTATAGTAAAGTATAACTTCTTAATTTATAATAAGAAGTTACTTATATTTATACTATACTTAAACTTTTAAAGGGCAAAGTTATATAATATACTAGCGTTTATAGTACTAATAGATTATAAGAATTTAAAGTACTTTATAATAAAAAGGAAGTTAAATAAAAGGTAAAGTAAATAAGCGATAAAGCTTGCTTTATATAACTTTATATTAAAGTTCCGCTTAAGGAGGTTAGCGGTAGTACTTAACGCTTTATCGCGCCGCGATTAAGATAAGCTAAAAAGGGTATTGAACGAAAAAGAGATAAGACGCGTAGTTTAAATAATCCTAGATAGCGCGCGGTAAATAAGACGTTAAGTCCCTTTAAGCGGCGAGTATATAAACTTTTTAGAACGATTAATATAAAAGGAGCGTATTATTATAATAATATAAGTAAGGGAGTAAGATATAAGGTTAATTACTTATATAAGTAAGTTAAACAACTTTATACCTTAAGATTAAGGTAAGGTAAATAAAGGCGGAGTTTAGTTAAAACTTAACTTAAACTTAAGCCGAGATATACTTAAGGAATAAGCACGACCGGCTTATATATCTAATAAGTAAGAGATATAAAAGCGATAAATAGCGATATTATAAAAGAATAAGGAGTACTAAGTAGTATTTTAAGTAATGCGGAATAGCAATTAATCGCTCGCCTTAAAATAGTAATTAAAAGTCTAAGTAAGTAAGTATATAATTAACGTAAAAAGGCGCCTTTGCTTTAAAGACCGCCTTTAAGTGCTAAGTAAGCCTTAATAACTTAAAGTAAAGGAGGATAAAGAGCTTAATAAGCTTTAAGTATTAATCGCTTAACGAATATATAACTTAATAATAGTAAGATACTTAAGGTATAAGGGGACGCTTATAATATTAACTAAAAAGTTTTTTTACTTAACTTAGTTATTAATAGTGCGCTAGCTTATCTCGAACTATAAGCTATATAATAAGGGGTATATTTAAAGGTAACTTTAAAAAGGGCTCTTTTAACTATTACCGCCCCTTATATAGCTATTTATATACTTAATAATAGACTTTATAGTTAACTTACTACTAATAGGGACTAAGGGCTCTTAAAACCTTTAAGTAATAATAAATAAGCTAATAAAAGCAATAACTTTAAAATCGATACCGATAATAAAAGTAGTAGTATATACTACTAAGTTCTTATAATCTTACTTTCGCTTTTATAAAATACTAAAGTCTATCGTCTTAAATTAAGGGACGATTTAAATAAGGCAATTTTAATAAGAATTTTATTAATAGACCGGAGTTTAAAGGAAACTAAGTTTAGTTTACTACCCGCAAATTAATAAAACGACGGAGCGCGTAAACTAAAAAGTATAAGCATACCTTTATATATATATTTACTATAAGTAAGATAACTAAAAAGTATAGCTACCCTATGCTTAAGCGGCGCTTAATAATTAAGTAGTATTAATAATAAGTATAAACCCTTTCTTCGCTATAAATAAGTACGATATTAAGCTAATTTAAATCGTATAAAAAGAAAGACTGCTTATACTAAACGTAAAGGGCGCGCGGAGCTTTATATAAAGAATAAAAAAGGTCGCCGACTTTCTTTAAATAGCGATTACCGTATTATAAATAAGATAAGAAAAGACGGTAAACTAGTTATATATGCTAGTAAAGAGACTTTAAGTAAGCAATAAAGTATAGCTAAATATAAAAAAAGTATATTATAAATAAGCCTTACTAAAAGCTTAACTAGCTATACTAAAAGTATACTATAATAACGGTAGTTAGCTTATATATAGTAAAACTTAATATATTAAGGAGGGTATATAAAAGACTATATATAAAGTTCCTCCGCTATATAGCGAATAACCCCTTACTTAGCTAAGTAGTTAACGACTACTAGCTACTATTAGTAATTAAGGAAGATAATAAACTTAAGTATATTATAAAAAAGATTTAATAAGCTTAGTTAAGATAGATTAAAAAGGGGAGATAACGTTAAGTCTTAGTAAAGTAGTATAAGTATGCTAACTTAATATAGTAGCTAATTAGCGACTTTTAAGATAAAATTGCCTTAAAGAAATTTAAAGAATACTATAGTAATATAATAAAGAACGAGAAAAGTAAGGCGGAAAGATAATAATAAGCTAAGCTAAGGAGTAAGAGATAGGATAAGGGAAATAGCGAAGAAAAAGATAAAAACTAAGAAAAATAAAAAAGAGTTTCGGGCTACGCTTAGTAAACGTTAAGATAATTTTAAACAATAAGTATAAAGAAGATATACTATAAACGTATACTAAGTATAAATAATAATAAGATAAATAAGAGAAATAAGAAGATATAATAAGATATAAAGTAAATATTAAGAGAATATATAAAGAACTATAACTTAATTTAAGTAAGCTACTTACTATTAGCTAATATTAATAAATTAACTTTAAACGTAAAAGTATATCTAAGCCTAGCGCGCTATAATAGCGGTATAGGCTAAATTCGTATATTATAGTAATTATTAATAATATCCTTTTAGCTAATATTTATAAAGGATTTAAGAACGTATATATAAGTTAATATAATAGTTTTTAAATATCTTTTAAGATATATAGTCTTAAAACGCGTTTGCGGCGGCGATTATATTACTAGTATATTAATATCGCGTTAGCGTTATATTATATATAGTCTAAGAATAAGAATATATAAGCAAATAGTTTAATCCGGCGTAAGTATAAGTAAAATAATTATAAGCTTAAGGCAAGGCTTAATTTTAATAAGCCTTATACTAAGGATCCGCGTTAAGAGACGCTATATATTTAATATATATAAAGTAAGGGGGGCGCTATATAGTAGTGCTATATATCGCGCTCCGCTTACTAAGCGATAGCGGCGGGCGCGAAGATAAACGCAAAGGCGGTAGCGTATAGTTACCGGGCGCGCTAAAAGGCATAGCACGGGAAGACGCCTATTAAATAGCGGGAGATAAGGCGCGGGGGGTTATAGTAAATATATTAAGGCGCGGTATAGCGAAGCTATTATAAGAGGGGGCGCGCGTATAAGAAGATTAGTAGTTAAAAAAAGAGAGAAAAAAAAGGGAAAAGGAGAGAAAAAAGGTATTTATACTTAAGGACTATAAGCAGCGTAAAGGTAAGATATACCTTAGGTACTAATAATAGCGTTAAGCGGAGGAGATATATTATACCGCCTTAGCGCTACTTAAAATAACGCGGCGGCGTAGATAAGCAAGCATATAACGTATTTAATGCTATAACGTAATGTTATTTAAGGGGATATATTAGTATATAATTATAAGTATAATAAGGATAACTATACTAATTAATATTAAGCGCGGAACGGGGGGCGGGGCAGCGATATTATATCCCTTAGTATATAACGGCTTAAAGGGGGGATAATATTATAAGCTATACTATAAAAAGAGCTATAGTTATATTATAGTAAATAACTTAAAGTCGGGCCGATATATAGCTAAAGTTATATAAGACTTTACCCGAACTTAGCTTAACCTTAACTTATACTTAACTAAAGTATAGGCTACTTAAGCGACCTTTATAAAGTACGAAGCTATATAGCTTAAATAAAGATTTCCCCCTTCCTTTTTTAGCTTTAAATAAATCATTATTCGGCTATATACTACTAAACTAAGTATACGTAGGCCTTTAGTAGCACTTAAAAGATAGTTTAAAACGCTTAAACTATTTATTAAAAGCTTATTAAGACTATAAGTTATATTTTTAAACTGCTTAGTAAAGGTAAATATACTATAAGCTTTATAGCGTTTCTTAAGTTAAAGGAAAAACTTATTTAAATAGCTAAGGATATAAGCTAAGGTCTTTTAAATTAAAAAAAAGGACTTTTAAGACTATATACTTATTAACGTTAAAGCTAAACTAAGTATACTTTATAACTAAGAAAAGAACTATAATAAAGACTAATAACTATTTAAAAGATAAAAAGTATAATATAAAAAAAGCTTAAACGGATACTTATAAAAGCTAAAAAGAAACTATAATCTATATTATAGTAAACTTAGTTTAAGAGGCTAATAAAGTATATAGATTTTATAGCGAAGTATTCTCTTTAAAAGACAAACGTTATTAATATATTAAAAATAAATACCTTTTTAACCTTAGCTAAGACATTGTTATATAAAAACGCACTTTTATATAGTAAGTAGTTATTTAAAAGCTATAAAGCGTTAAAATAGTTAAAGCTTCGTTTAACGTTTTACTATTAAGCCTTAATAAGCTATTATAATTAACTTATATACGCTTATTAATCTATAAAGAAAAAGGCTTAAGATAAGTATTAAAGCCTATATTAATATTTAGGTAAACTAAGCCTTATTTAAGCTTATTTAATAAAGACTTTTTGAAATATAACTTTAAACTTCTTTTAATAAATTCTTTTTTAAGAAGTAAGAAAAATAGCTACTATTAATAAGTAGAATTTACTATAAATATACTAAAAAGGCTAAATAGTAGCTTTAAAATCACGAAAGTAAGGATTAGCGCTTAAATAGTAAAACGCTTAGTAGCTAATATATTATTAAGCTAAGATTTTCTAGTTTTTTATTAAGGAACCTTATTAACTTTATATTAATCTTATAAATTAAGGCTTATAAAAGGATTAAAGCTAAATTTAAGATAGTTTAGCTAAGACTAGCGATATATAAATTAGTAGTTTACTTAGTTATTATAATAGTTTAAGCTAGTTTTAGCTATACTTTACTTATATAAGTTTAAGTATTATTTTTAAATCGTAATATAATATTCTTCTTTAATAACTTTAAGCTTACTTAAATATTAACATAGGATTATAAAAGCTTTATAATAATAAACTATTTTAAAGAACTATTAATACTCCGCTAAAGCTAAAAGGTAAGGATAATTATAAACTTAAATTAGTAGTTTTAGCTATATAAAAAGGTTAATATTATTATTCCCTTTATAAAAGTCTTTATAAAAAACCCGTATAAAGTAATCCTTATTAAGGACTTCTTATAAAAAAATGTTATAGTAAACTATAAACTTAAAATCGGCTAAACTAAAGACTTACTTAAACTTACTTTTAGTAAAAGCGTCCGGATTTACGCTAAAGACTTAAAATACGTATTAAAGGTTTAAGATATCTTTTAAACGTTTCCTTACTTTTAAAAGGATAAAGAAGTAGTAGATATAAATAAGTCTAAATATATACGTATTCTTTTAGTAAAAGGATAGTAATATTAATAAGTTATATTAAGATTATATTTATTAAGTAATAAGAATATAAAAGTAGTAAATACGATATTTAGCTAGCTAACTAAGAAAAAACAATTAAAATAGGTTTATAAGCTAACTTTATTCGCGGCGCTTATATTTATAATATATAAGATAGTAAATAGAAAAACAAATATAAGTAGTTATAGACTTATAAAGGATTAATGCTATTACTACTTTAAACGCTTACTTAATACTACTTTAAAGCGATATAATTAAACGTGTTTAAGGAAAAGAATTTATTAGTATAATAAATATATAATCGTTTTTTTACTAGTTTTTAGTCTATTAAGACTACTAAGAAATATTAATAGTTATAAGCTATTAAAAGGTAAAACAATCGCTTATAATACTTATAAGCTTTAAGAACTCCTTAGTATATATTTTGAGGGTTATTAATAACGTTTTTTATAAATACTAAAAATACGTAGTGGTTTATATTAATAATATTATTATTTACTTTAATATAGCTAAAAAATACTTTTAATACTTAAAAGCAGTACTCCGCGCTTTTTATAACTATAATATTACTTTATTTAAACTAAAGTCCTTTTTAATATACTTATTTATATAACTCCTTAGATTTAACGTAAACGCTATTAGCTTAATAAATATAGATTAACGTATATAGGCCTTAAGGGATATTGCGTTCTTAAAGAACTTTTAATAGCTTAAGAAATAAATTAGCCTAATTAAATAGCTACGCTATATAGTTTTATATTTCGCTAAGAAAGTTAATATCTTATAAAAATAAAAGATAAAGCTACTTTAAGGAAGATAAAAAGAAGGAGTCCTTTAAAGGGGCTAAGAATAAGTATAATATACCGCGAAAGCCGCTTTTTAGCTTACTTAAAAAAGAAAAGAGGGTTATAAATTAAATTAAAAAGCTTACTAAGCTTTAAACGATTTATTACTTTAACCTTACTTAATAACTATTTATCTAAATTAATATATCTTAAGAATATAAAGTAGCGGCTATAGCTTTTTATTTAAGAGAATGGATAAAATAAAATAAAAAGACTTTATTAGCTTAAACTAAAGTTTAGCTTATCGTTTACTTAAGCCGCGCCTTTAAAAGTAAAGAACCTTAATACTAGCTTATAAAGCTTAAAGTAGCCGGGCTAATATAAGTAGTTTATAAGCTATATATTATAGTACTATTTATAAAAACGCTATAAGTAGTTATCTTTACTAACTATAAAAGTACTTATAAAATTATATAATAAAAATCCCTATTCTTTATTAGTATAAGATTTAATAAAAAGCTAGTCCTTATATTTTAATACTTAGGCTAATTCCCGCTTAAAGTATATTATATCTTAAGCGTTAAAAACGTCGTGCTAAACGCTTTTTTACATTTACTATATTTAGATAATAAGCTAGTATCCTAAACCTAAAAAAAAGAATTAAAATATATTTAAGATAACGAGATAATAAACTACGTATTCCTTTATATAAAAGCATTAATCGAATTATTACTCCGCTAAAAGATAATTAATAAATATATAGATAATATATAGTAAGTAAAGATTATTATAAAACTTAGTAATAAGGACTATATTCTTTAACTTTTATTCCTTTAATTATAAAGGTTGCTTTACTTTATAAAAAACGATAAACGCTAAACTATATATTCTTAAGACCTAAACTAAGGAAATCGTTAAAAACGCTTATACTAAATATTTTTATACTAGCCGCACTTAAATATAATAAGATTTATTTAAGAGGTTTTTAGTCTTATAGCTTAGTTAATATATAAATAAAGTCGTAAATAGCTATAACGCTTACTATTATAGCTAAACCGATAAAAATAAGATTTTAAAGTAGCTTATCTTAATATTAAGCTTACTAGTTTTATATTATATAATAGTAATAGACTTTATTACTACTACGCCCTATAGCGTAAGGATAAGGGGATAGGGCGCGGATTAATTACCGCCGGTTAAGGCCGGTACTA
>JAPEBW010001535.1:0-22544 GCA_027405785.1 Ophiocordyceps robertsii | reverse complement strand
AGCTTCTAGCTACCGGCTTAATAAACCGGGGAGGTCCCGTCTTATAGATAACGAGGACGTTGTCGTCTTTCCTTTCGAGGCGGCAATTGTTACGGAACGTAAGATATAAGCGCTCCGGCTACTCGTATGTCGGTATATAAGATGTAAGCATATAGACGATAATTAACGTCCCGACCCCTAACTAGGGCCGGGGCGAGACCTTTTAGCAGTGCGGTATTATCGCTCTATTTCTCCGTAGTAATAAAGGACGTTATATATATAAAACTTAAATAAAGCCGGGCCTAGGCCTTAAGAAGACTTAAGTAAACTAAAGTTATAATAGTAGTAGGCTTTAAGGGATTAGTACGCTATAATAAAATAGTAAAACCGGTCCCGCCTTAGTATAAGTATAAGTATAAGTATAAGTTAATAGTAGTTTTAATAAAGGCGATATTAAATATTTTAAACTAAGAGTTAAAAGATATAATTAAAGCGATTAATATAGCGCTTAATATCTCCCCCGCTATAGCGGTAAAGTGCTTACTAAGTAAAGATATTGCGATTATATTTAATAAAGCTATATAGCTTTATTAATAAAACTAATACTAAGTAAAAAGCGTTTTTAGGCTAAGGGCGGTAATAGCGTATACGTTTTATATATTAATAGTAAAGAATATCTTAGTAAAAGTCTTTAAAATAGAAAAATACTTTTTATTAAAAAGATTAATAATATTAATAAAGTAAAAGGTTTATAAACGCGAGTAATATACTATTAAATTAAGACTTTTATAGCTATAACCTTTCTTATTAGTATTAGTAGCTTAGTAAAAGCTAATAAACTATATAATATAAGCTTATTTTTTAAAGCTTAAATATTTTAATATAAGCTATATAATAAGTTAGTTTAACTTACTTAGTATTATAAATATAATAAATATAAGTATATTACTAAGCGCTATACTTTAATATAGCTTTATACTTATTATAAGGGGACTTTATATAAAACCGGAGAAAATAAGTACTATATTAAAAAGGCGAAATCCCTTATAACTATATATCTTATAGCAGATAGTAATTAATATTGTCTTAAATATATCTTATAGTAGTAAAAGTCTAGGATAAAGCGAGAAATTATTATTTAAATTACTTATAACGCTTAAATTAAACCTATAGCTAGCTAGACCTTTAAGTCCCTATCTCCTTTATAGAAAACTATAAACCCGCTTTATTATAAGTGCGGAAACGCTTAAAGTAGATAAAGAAGAACGATTAAACGCTATTAACTTTACTAGCTAAAGCTTAAGTAGTTAGCGCTAATTTAAGCGATATTAAACAATATATAAAGCAATAAAGCATATTACTTTTAACTTAAGCTATGACTTTATTCTAAATAATAATAAACCTTATTTTAACTTTATATATATAAAAATAAAAGTTCTTTATTAAAATATATAAAAAGGAAATAAGCTAGTATAGCTAGCCTTTAGCTACTATACTAAGTATAATAAAATAGCGCTTTTAAAGATAAAGAGAATATAAAGCTTAATAGCTTTAGCTTTAAAAGGCGTACTATACTAACTTATATAAAAAGAGGGCTAAAACATAAAATATATTTATAAAACGTATAACGCGGGGATATAAGTACCGCGGACTTAATAAAATAAAGGAACAATAACCTTTAGCGATAATATAATATTAAAGTCTTTATACTTACTTTTAAAAGGTATATAAATAAGCTTAGCTAAGGCTATATAGAAAATTAATAGCTGGGATTTATAAGTCTTAATTAAGGACTTTAATATATACTAACCTTTTTAAGATAGTTATAACCGGACTTTTAATAAGGTAAAACAATTTATTAAGGGTACTATATAGCTTTAGCTTAAACTAGCTATACTAATAGGTAAATATAAATTATAAGCATAAGGATAATATAATCGACCTTATATAAGCTATAGCGGAGATAGCTACTAAGTTCTTAAGTCCGGAATCAGACCTTGCTAAGTCTAACTATATTTTATAGGTAGTTTTATTTAAGATAACCTTAAGACTAAAAGAGATAACTACTATGCTAAAGTAAAAAGAGGCAGAAAAAAAACAGTTAAAGTAAAAACCTTGTTTTAGTTTAAGATATAGTAGTTTACACTCTATAACCTAAAAAGGATTAATATAAAAATAAATAGCTTATATAATAACCTCGATAAGATTACTTAAGTAATAGTTTTATATTAAAAGTAAGGAACTTTAAACGGCAATATATATTTAAAAACACTAAGCTTAAGTAAATTAAGAAACGTTATAAAAAGCAGCAATAGCTTAAAAATAAGCTATTTTTAATATAAAGTAAGAGTATTAAAAGGACTTTCTTAAGGAGGTTAGCGTAAATAACGCTAAGTTATAAAACGTTAAACGGTAAGTATAGCTATATAGTAAGCTACTACTATACTTAGTATACTTATTACTACTAACTAAGAGGGGCTATAAATACTAACTAACCTTTAATTTTAAGAAGAGAGCTAAACTTTTAATAGAATAATTCTTCTTAGCTAAAACTAAGATGCTTTTAAGACCTCCTTAGCTTATAGCTAAGAAAGACTAATTTATTAAGTAGTATATTAACCCCGCGGATATATCTTAAGCAATAAGTAAAATATCGAGCTAAAAAGCAACAGGCTTAAATAAAGTCCTTTTTAAATTCCTTAAGCTTTATAGCTTAGTACTCTTAGCTTAATTAGTAAAATCTTTTACAGCTTATATAAAGAAATTATACTTGTTAACTAAGGTTTAATCCGCTAATATAATAGTGCTATAAAAGCTAGGAAAAAAGCTTAAGGTATATTATACTACTAAAAGCTAAAAGCCTATCTTCTTTTTACTTATAATAAGTAAAGTCTGAAAATAAATCTTAGCTTAAAGACTTTTAACCGTAGCGGAAGTAAATAAAGTTTTAAAAGCTAATTTAAAAATAAAAAGGGGGTTTATAAAAGCATTGATACTTTTAGTAATAAAGCTAGTATGTATAACGTAGGCTAAAAAAGAATTATATTATTCTTTTAACTTAATATTTAATAAGCTTTTAATATAGTTAACTATAAGAAGCTCTTAAAGGAGCTAACCTTTTAAAGCTACTTTAAGTAGTTTATAAAGCAAGCTTATAGCTTTATAAATAATTATTACATAACTTTTTATTTTAGTATAAAGAAAGCTATATTAATATAAATTATTACTAAGGTCTTTTAAAGCTCTCCGCTATCCTTAATCTTTTTTCTTTACTATATAATACTTTTTTATAAAAGAATAAAGAAGCTAAAAAGAGTTTATATTATTAGTTTTATAGATAATGTTAATATTTTTAGTATAAGCCTTAAGGAAGGGATAATTTAAGTACGGCTTAAAGCTAGGAAAGAAGTATACGCCGCTTAAGCGGAGGAGTTTATAGTAAATCTTAAGCTTTAAAAATATAGGCCTATTTACTTTATAAAAAGATATAAAGCGATAATAACTTTTATTTACTTTAAAACTAAGATAGTTAAGCTAGTTTAAAACGCTAAACTCTTAAAAGTATAAGTAAACTATAAGCTTTTATTAAAAGCGTACTTTAACAAACTATATACTAAGCTAAAAAGATAAAACCTAGCTTTAATAAAGCTTATAGCGTTTATATAAAGCTATACTTTTCTTAAAGCTTAAAAGGTTTATAATAAAGTCGTTAAATCTTTTATATTATATACTACAGTTATATTTTATAAAATAACTTTAGTTTATAAAAAGCTTTAAAAGATAGCTTTAAGACTATTACGGGCTATGCTATAAGAAAAGCTATAGTTATATTATAGCGAATAACCCGGAGTTAAGCCGATATATAGCTAAAGTCGTATAAGACTTTACTTAAACTTAGCCCGACCTTAACCTAAACTTACCCTAAGTATAGGCTACTTAAGCGATAGGTATAAAGTATAAAGCTATATAGCTTAAATAGAGATTTCCTCCTTCCCTCTCTAGCTGTAAATAAATAATTATTTAGCTATATACTACTAAACTAAGTATACTTAGGCCTTTAATATAATTAAAGCTCCTTTTAAATAAGGTTCTCCGACTTAAGAAAAGACTTACTAACTATAATATAGCATAAGTAAGAAGCCTACTTAGCATAAGAGGGCTATGCTTAAGGGGGCTAGGAGGGAGGGCTAAGAGAGGCCGATATCTAAATAAAGGTTAAATAAGCGATCCTCTTATTATAAGTAAAGGCCGTTAAAACGAGCTACTAAGTTTAAGTAAGCTAGTAGTAGATTTAATAGCTAATACGCTAGTTCGGGGCCTTAATATAAAAGCTAAAGGAGATAGTAAGGACGTATATATAAGGAGGGGCCGGCTTATTAATCGGTAGTTTAATGCTACTTTATAATACAATAGCGGGGGCCGCAATACCTATAATAAAAAAAGAAGTAATAAAGAAGAAGGACTAATAAAAGCTACTTTTAGCGCTAAGGAAATTTAACGGCTAGCGTCGCTACTTTATGCCTTAAGCACGATATATATAAAAAAGGTGCGAGATTAATTAAGACTTTTTCTTAAGCTTAAGGGAGGGTTTCTACTTAATCTATAACTACTTAGATATAGGGCTATAGTAAACTATAGCGACTTATTATAGCACCGGCGCGGATTAAGGTTATAATTAATAAGAATTCCTTAAGTACCTTAATTCGATTTACCTTAATATCGATATCTAATTATAAGCGGCGGTAGCTATCTATATAATTAAATAAGAAGAGAACTAAACGTTTATAGCGTTCCTTTTTAAGTTTAAGTTAAGGCTTTTTAAAGTAAGAGGGGGGTCGTAGCTATGCGATATATAGATTATATTTTTAAAAAGCGCCTTAGGCCTTCGCTTTAAGGAGGCACTAACGATAATCAACCTTTTAACTTTAAGCTTTTTAGCGTATATTAATTAAGTAGCGTAGATTATAGTAAAGCAAAAGAGGGTTTAGTAGATTAAGTAGCCGTTTTAAGGCTAAAAGAAAGTAATAAAAGGGGCGACCCAAGACTAAAAAGACTTATAGGTCGATACTTAAATAAGTAAAATTCACGCTATAACTTAGCTAAGAGGAGGATAAAGCCGGCTTAATATATAAAAGTGTTTTGCTTATAGGGTAATAAGGTATATCGCTTACTTTTATAAAAAGAAGAAGGAAGGAACTTTATAAGTAGCTGTAGCTATAGCTAAGGAGGTAATTAAAGTAAATTCCGATTTAGGAAAAGAGGAACCTTAGCATAAAGTTAAGCACTAAAAGAGAAAGAGAAATAGTAAACGGCTTAATAGTTAATAAAAAAGTACCTTATATTAGACTTAGTACTACTTAAGGTTAGTATTAATAAGAAAAAAGGGCTTAACGTACTTATAGATATAAGCTATAACTACTATACTATAATAAGCAAGGGGGTAGCGATAAGGCTATAAATACCCTTTACGGATAGGACGAGGAGGCTAGTACGGCCTTTCTTAGAAGATATACTAATACTTTAAATAAAGAGGATTATAGCGTTTAAGATAAAGATTAACGGGCACTTAAAATAAATATTCGCCTATATAGTACCGGAGTTAAGCTATAATATATTCTTAAAGAGACCGTAGGTAAAGAAAAATAAAGTAGTTTATAATACTAAGGGGGATCGGATCCGGCATAAAAAAGCGGGGATTTAAATTAGCCTTTAAGGATTAAAGGAAGCTATAAAAATTATAAATATTTAAGAAGCGAAGCTAGTAAGCGCCTCTATCTTCGCGGCGGAGTGCCGATAAGAAAAGGCTTAAAAGGATAAGTAAGGGCGATAATAAGCGCTTAATATAAAGGCAGTTACGATAAAGGATATAAAGAAGGCCTTTTAGCTAAAAACGCTAGTTAACCCGGCGGACTATATCCTAGCTTAAGCACTATAAGCCTTTTTAAACCTTTTCGCACTTATAAAGGCGCTTAAGTAACCTTTATTCCGACTAAGCGTAAATTATAAGATTTATCTTACTTTAAATAGGGATAATAAGGAGCCGCTACTACTATAAAGGCCCTTTTATAATATATCGAAAGAAGAACTCTTTATTCTTTAAAAGACTTTAAATAAGCTACTAAAAGCAAACCTTATTTAACTAAGTAGTTTATTAGCCGCGGCGCTAGTATTATTTATAAAGAAGGTCGATAGCTACTTATGCTTTTACTATAATTACTAAGCCTTAAATATAATTATAAAGTGGGATTAATATATAAAAACGCTAAGGATACTAGCGAAAGTATATTAGTTTACGAAACTTAATATCGTTATAGCGTTTTATAAGATTAAAATCGCGGAGGGCTATAAGTTTAAGATAGTCTTTTAAATAAGGTTCGGACTATTTTAGGAGTAAGTATACTTATTTAGCTTTATAAAAACGCCGGATACCTTTTAATACTATATTAACTAAGTGCTAAAAGACTACCTTTATAAGTTCGTTATAGTATATATAAACGACGTTTTTATTTACTTATTAAGGTCGCTCCGCGATTATTAAAATAAGGTAGCGAAAGTACTTAAAAAGTTATAAAAAGTAAGCCTTATACTAAACCTATAAAAATACGAGTTTATAATAAAAGAAGTAAAGTACTTAGGTTTTATTATATAAGCTAAGGGTAAGGTTTAGTATAACTTAAAGAAGATTTAAGCTATCCGGATATAATAAGCGCTAAGGAATATAAAAGGCGTTCGGAGCTTCTTAAGTTTGCGAATTACTACTATACCTTTATCCTACTTTATACTAAGGCCTCGCGGTGCTTAAATAGCCTTTATAAAAAGAACGCGACGTTTTTATAGACCGATAAGCACTAAGCCGCGTTTAAGTTTATTTAAAAAGCATCTTATAATACGTTAGTGCTATAGCTATATAAACTTAAAAAGGAAATATACTTAAAGGCGGACTACTTTAAATATATAATAAGCGGGGTATTAACATAAGTAAGACCGGATAAGATATAACACTTAGTAGGTTTCTTCTTAAAACGACTTTATATAGTAAAGTATAACTACTAAATTTATAATAAGGAGTTACTTATAATTATATAATACTTAGACTTTTAAAGGGTAGAGTTACGTGAAATATATTAGCGTTTATAAAGCTAATAAATTATAATAATTTAAATTACTTTATAATAAAGAGAAGGTTAAATAAGAGGTAAAGTAAATAAGTAATAAAGCTTACTTTATATAGCTTTATATTAAAGTACCGCTTAAGAAAGTTAGTGGTAGTACTTAATGCTTTATCGCGCCGCGATAAAGATAAGCTAAAAAGGGTATTTAATAAAAGGGAAATAAGATATATAGTATAAATAATCTTAAAAAGCGCGCGATTAATAAGATATTAAGTCCCCCTTAGTAGTAAGTACGCAAACCTCTTACGATAAGTAGTATAAAAAGAGCGTATTATTATAATAATATAAGTAAGGGAAGAGAACGCGGGATTAATCGCTTATATAAGTAAGGCGGACGACCTTATACCTTAGGATAAAGGTAGGGCGAATAAAGGCGGAGTTTAGCTAAAACTTAACTTAAACTTAAGCTAAGATATACCTAAGGAATAAGCATAACCGGCCTACGTATTTAAAAAGTAAGAGATATAAAAGCGGTAAATAGCGATATTGCGAAAGGATAAGAAGTATTAAGTAGTATTTTAAGCAATATAAAACGGCGACCGGTCGCTTACTTTAAAATAGTAATTAAAAGTTTAAGTAAGTAAGTATATAATTAATATAAAAAGGCGCCTTTACTTTAAAGACCGGCTTTAAGTATTAAGTAAGGCTTAATACCTTAAGGAGGGGGAGAATAAAGAGCTAAATAAGCTTTAAGTATTAATCGCTTAGCGGATATACGACTTAATAGTAGTAGGATACTTAAGGCGTAAGGGGACGCTTATAATACTAGCTTAAGAGTTTTTTTAGCCGGGCTAGTTATTAATAGTATGCTGGCTTATTACGAACTATAAGCTATATAGTAAGGGGTATATTTAAAAGTAACTTTAAAAGAGGCTCCTTTAATTATTACCGCCCTTTATATAGCTATTTATATACTTAACGATAGACTTTATAGTTAACTTATAATTAATAAGGACTAAGGGCTTTTAAAACCTTTAAGTAAAAATAGATAGGCTAATAAAAGCAATAACTTTAAAAGCAATACTAATAATAAAAGTAGTAGTATATGCTATTAAGTTCTTATAATCCTACTTCTGCTTTTATAAAATACTAAAGTCTATTATCTTAAATTAAAAGATAAACTAAATAAAGCAATTTTAAAAGGAATTTTACTAATAGATTAAGGATTAAAGGAAACTAAGTTTAGCTTACTACCTATAGACTAATAAAGCAATAAAGCGCGCGAACTAAAAGGTATAAGTATACTTTTATATATATATTTACTATAAGTAAGATAATTAAGAGGCATAGCTACCTTACGCTTAAGCGGCACTTAATAATAAGGTAGTATTAATAATAAGTATAAGCCCCTTTTTCGCTATATATAAGTACGATATTAAGCTAATTTAAATCGTATAAGAAGAGGGACCGCTTATACTTAATATAAAAAGCGTATAAAGCCTCGCACGAAGGATAAAAGGGGTCGCTAACTTCTTTTAAATAGCAATCGCCGTATTATAAGTAAGATAAAAAAAGACAGTAAACCGGTTATATACGCCGGCGGAAAGACTTTAAGTAAGCGATAAAGTATAGCTAGATATAAAGAAGTATATTATAAATAGGTCTTACTAAAAGCTTAACTAGCTATACTAAAAGTATACTATAATAAAGGTAGTTAGCCTATATATAGTAAAACTTAATATATTAAGGAGGGTATATAAAAGACTATATATAGAGTTTCTCTACCGCGTAGCGGATAACCCCTTACTTAGCTAAGTAGTTAATAACTATTAGCTATTATTAATAATTAAAGAAGACAATAAACTAAAGTATATTATAAAAAAGATTAAGTAAGCTTAGTAAAAATAGATTAAAAAGGGGAGATAGCGCTAAGTTTTAATAAAGTAGTATAAGTATACTAATTTAATATATTAGCTAATTAGCGACTTTTAAGATATAATTACCTTAAATAAATTTAAAGGACGATATAGTAACGTAATAAAGAATAATAAGGGCAAGGCGGAAGGATAATAATAAGCTTAGCTAAGGAGTAAGAGATAAAATAAAGGAAATAGCGGAGAAAAGGAGGAAAACTAAGAAAAATAAGAAAGAGTTTCGGGCTACGCTTAGTAAATATTAAGACGATTCTAAACAATAAGTATAAGAAGAATACGCTATAAACGCATACTAAGTATAGATAACGATAAGATAGATAAGGGATATAATAAGATATAATAAGATATAAAGTAAATATAAATAAAATATATAAAAAACTATAACTTAATTAAAGCAAGCTACTTACTACTTACTAATACTAATAGATTAACTTTAAATATTAAGGTATATTTAAGCCTAGCGCGCTATAATAGTAATATAAGCTAACTTTATATACTATAAAAATCGTTAGTTATATCCTTTTAGCTAGCGTTTATTAAGGATCGGAAAACGTATATATATGTCGGTATAATAGTCCTTAAACGTCCTTTAAGATATATAGTCTTAAAGCGCGTTTATAGCGGTAATTATATCGCTAGTATACTAATATCGCGTTAGTATCGTATTATATATAGTCTAAAAACGGGGATATATAAGTAAATAGCGTAATTTAGCGCGGGTATAGGTAAAATAATTATAAGTATAAAGTAAGGCTTAATTTTAATAAGCCTTATACTAAGTATTTTTATTAAGAGATGCTATATATTTAATATATATAAAGTAAAGGGGGCGCTATATAGTAGTGCTATATATCGCGCTCCGCTTACTAAGCAATAGCGGTAAGCGCGAAGATTAACGTAAGGGCGGTAGTATATAGTTACTAAGCGTATTAAGGGGCGCTAGATAGGAAAACGCCTATAATATAGCGGGAGATAAGGCGCGGGGGATTATAGTAAATATATTAAGGCGCGGCATAGCGAAGCTATTCTAAAAGGGGGCGCGCGTATAAGAAGATTAGTAATTAAAGAAGGAAAAGAGAAAAAAGAGGGAGAGGGAGAGAAGAAAGGTATTTATACTTAAGGACTATAAGCGGCGGGAAGGTAAGATATACCTTAAGCACTAATATTAGCAGTAAGTAAAGGAGATATATTATACCGCCTTAGCGCTACTAAGAACGATATAGCAGCGCGGATAGGCGAGTGTATAACATATTTAACGCCTTAACGTAACGTTATTTAAGGGGATACGTTAGTATATAATAATAAGTATAATAAGGACGATTATACTAATTAATGTTAAGCGCGGAGCGGGGGGCGGGGCGGCGATATTATATACTTTAGTGCGTAATAACTTAAAAAAGGATAGTATTACGGGCTATACTATAAGAAGAGCTATAATTATATTATAGTAAATAACTTAAAGTTAAGCTAATATATAGCCGAAGTTATATAGGACTTTACTTAAACTTAGCCCGACCTTAACCCGAACTTAACTTAAGTATAGGCTACTTAAGCGACCTTTATAAAGTATAAAGCTATATAGCTTAAATAGAGATTTCCCCCTTTACTTTTTAGCTTTTAATAAACAATTATTTAGCTACGTGCTATTAAACTAAGTATATATAAGCCCTTAATAAAGACTAATAAAAGATTAAACTGCTTATCTTTAAATAAATTTAAAAGCTTATTAAGATATATTAATATACTAGTTTTAAGCTAAAACCTAGGTCTTATTAATTAACCTTTACTTTAATTAAAGAATTGTTAATACCCTTAAGAGATTAAAAGACTTTGAAATTCTAAATTTAATTTAATACGTATTTATATTAATAGTAAAGCTACTTTAATAATATAAAGAACGGCTAAGATAGCTTACCCCCTTAAGACCGCTGCTTATAAAGGTATTAAGAGAGGTATAGTCTTAAGTTAATTTTAATAAGCTCTTAAAAAAAGATAAAGAAAATTCTTTTTAAGAAATAAGCTAAACAGTAAAACTTAAAAAGTAAGCTTATTAAGTAGCGGTATACTATACTTTACCCTACTAATATCCCGTATTAGTTTAATAAGGCCTTAGTACTAAACCGCTATAATATATAACTTAAGTACTTAAGCTTAATAATTACTTAAATACGTATTAAAGTAATAAGTTTAAAAGACTTCTTATTTTGCTATAATATACGTAAAGTACTATCGCCTTTTTATAACTATAAGTAATAATAAGATACTATTTACGATATAATAATAAATTATAAGCTTATAAGTAAAGTAAAGAAAACGCTATTTTAATAGCTTTTTAATATAAGCAATATATAAGTAAAGCTTTAAAAATATAAAATAGTACTTATATTAATAAGATAGTTCTTTAACTTAAAATACTTATCATATTTTAATCTTATAATTTAGCTATATTAAAGTAATAAGATAATATATATATAGACCTTAGCTATATATTAACTTAAGAGGGGCGCACTTTAATTTAAACTATCTTTTTAGCTTACTTTAAAAAAATAACTTACTAAATATAATAAAGATTATAAAGTATTAAAACGCTATTATTCTTTTTCCCTCCCCTTTTTTAGCGTATAGGATTTATAATAAGCTTAACTTAAGCTAAAACTCTTTTTATTTTTAATCTTTTTTCTTTTTTTCTTTTAATATTACCTCTCCCCCTTAATTAATACTTAAGCTTATCTTTATTATCTTTAATACTAAGCTAAGGGCTACTTAAAGTCGCTATAAACCCGCCGGACTAAAAGGTAGTAGAAAGCCACCCCGCTTAACTAAAACTAAAAGTTAAAATAATAAGCGCTTTTGCTTTTTACTTATAGCAACTTAAGGTTATAGCTAAAGTAAATAAAGAAAAATTATCTTTTTAAGCGGTGGCTTTTTTAAGCGTTTATTATAAAGCTAAAAGAGTACTTATAGCTAAAAAGCTACTAGCCGCGGCGTAATTATATATTAAAAGCAGTATTAATCCGAGCTAAGTAAAGCAGCTTAAATAGTATTTAGTTAATTAAGCTAAGTTAAGTATTATAAAAAAGGTAAAAAAAAGCGACTTAGCTTTATTATAAGCAAAAAACTAGTAATACTTATAGTTTAAGCTATAGTCTTTAGCCTCCTTCTTTTAACCTTTTAAGCTAAAAGTAAAAATAACGTAAGTAGGTTTTAAAGTAGCAATTATAAAGTCGCCCGCTTTTAAGATACTACTTTTAAAAAGGCTATAAGCACGCTTCTATATAATAGTAAGATTACTACTATTTATAAGTAAGATAAAAAAGGGCTTAATAAAATTTAAAATAAAGTTACTACTGCTATTATTATCGCTACTTTTAATATTAAAAATAATAAAGTTAGCATTAAAGCTAAGTAAGAGGCTATCTTTATTTTAAAAAGCCTAAACCTTAACTTTAGTATTATTCTTTTTCTACTTTTTTACTTTCTTTTTATCGTTTTTATTAAACTTAGGCTCCTTTAAGTTAAATATAATATTAGCTTTAATAACTTTACCTTAACCTTTACTTTTAAGCGCTCTTTTATATTTAAGATTTTAAGTAAAAGCGGCATACTTTAAAGTATAAGCCTTAGCTAAAGCCTTAGCTTAAGCTTTCTTTTTAGCTTTTACCTTAGCTTTTAAATTCTTTAAAATAATAAAGATTTTAAAAAAGAAGGCCTTAAAAAAGTAAAAGTAGTATAAGCTTAAAGAATTAAAAGTAATCTTTTAGCCCTTATAGCTATTTTAGCTAATATAGTTAGTTATTATAGCTAGTATATTTATTATACCTTTTAAGTTTTAAGCTATCGCGTAAACGGTTTAATATAAAACTATAATAATACTATTACGCTTATCTGCGAGCTTAGTATTAACCTTACGGGCCGTGTGCGCGTTATTAATAAAGCGACTAAAAGTAAAAGTAAGTAAGTAGCTAAACGTTTTTATTAGGCGAAGCCGGGCTAAAAGTAGCACGAAAAGCAAAGGCTAATACTATTATAGCTCCGGCGCGCTATTAAAGCTTTATTACGGTAAAAGTAAGCTTTATATATAAAAAACGCTAAATAAGCTTGCTTACTTAACTTATATAACTCTTTTTAAGCGGCGTAAAGCTTATAAGCCGCGTTTTTATTAATAGTAATAAGCTAAAAAAAGATTAATTATAAACTAAAATAAGTTTAGCATAAAGCTATTAACTTAAAAATAAAAGTAATTACTTAACGTATAAGTAATATATACTTTTAAACAAAGAGTTAAAAACAAGTTTATAATATAAACTAAATACGCTTATATAATAAGTATAGCTAAGATATATATAAGCTTAATTTTAATAGCGTTAGAAAGCTATAAGCATATTATTGCTTAATAAGCGCCTTATATATATATAGTAAGAGATTTTTTACTTAATACTATAATAAGCCTAAGCTTTATAATCCTAAATATTTTTACTTAGTAGCTTAAAAAGCAAACCTATATTAAGATTAAATAATATAACTTTGTTTTTTAATATAATAATAATGATAGCGGTAATATAAAGAAGGTTAAGGGGTAGGTATATAATAAGTTTATAAGGTTAATAAGCGTATATTAAGTAAGGAGAAGGGAGTTTTTATAAGCGCGTATAATAAGTAAGAGGCTTTATCTTAATAGTTATATAAAAGATTAGTAACTAAGTAGTATAAATAAATAATAAACTTAATTAAAAATATATATACGCTGAAAAAGCGCTAAATTCCTATTAGTAGGGCTAAATGTAAGCTTTTTTTAAAAGCGTTTTTAGCCGCGCAACTTATAAAAAGTATGTAGGCTAAAGCCTTATATAACCCCCTTGCCCCTATAGAAGAAAAGTAGCTATAAGGGGGGTAATAAAAAACGGGCTACTACTTATACCTTAAGCTTAAAGTAAAAAGCTTAAAGCCGCGGGCCGCTTTAATTAAAAGCGCCTTTAGCTTAACTAAGCCGCGTTAAACTGCTTAGTAAGCAGGATATACTTATACTAGTAAGCGTACCTTTTTTCTTATATAAAGTTATAAGACTTTATATAAGGCGGACTAAACGTAAATAAGGGAAGGTTTTACTTTAAGTACTTTGGTTTTTTCTTTTAATATAAAACTTTAAATTTTAAAAACCCTAGATTAACTCTTAAGTATAAACTTAATATCAATAATAATAATAATAATAATAATAATATACCTTTTTTAAATAAACTGTGAAATAAATATAATAATAATAACAATACTTATTATAATAATATTAGTAATAATAATACTAGTAATACCTAGTAAAGAATTTAAAAGATTTAAGAAAAAACCTTAAAAAGCTTACTTAATACTATAAGATTTTTATACAATACCTTATATATAATATTATAAGTAATAATAGTAATAATATAAAATATATTGTTTTTATTATAAAACGAAATAAAGATTTTATAAAGCCTACTATTTATAAGTAAGCTATAAATTGTTTTTAAGTAAATGATTAAGATATAGCTATACTAACTAAATTAAACAAACATATAAGTCTAAATACTTAGGAAATATAAAAGCTTTATAGTAATAAGAAGGCTTTAAGTAGCTAATAAGTTTATAAAATAAAAAACAAATAATAAAAATAATAAAACTAAGTATAAATCCCGCTTTATTATATAAAGCTATATGTAAATATATATTTTAAATTATAAAAGAGCTTGCTTTATAATAACAAAACCTAGGTTTATTAAACTTATTTAAGTATTAGCTATAACTTATAATAAGTAAATGTTATAATATAATATAAAGATATATTTATTTATATAAATATATTGCAAGGTTTTAAAGACAATATTTTAGTGTTACTACTATTATTATTATTATACTTATGCTAAATATTTAATCTAAGCCTTTAGAAATTTCATAGTTTTAAATAAAAAATAAAAAATAAAAAACTTTATATAAAACCTCCTTTTTTACGTTTAGTTTACTTTATAAAAAGTCTTTTAACTTTATATATAAAAGATAATACGCCTCTTATTAAAAGTATATCCTGCTTATATTATATTTATTCCTCGATATAGTAGTAAATACGCTATAACTAATCGTAGTAGTTGTAGTAGTAGTAGTAGCATAAGCCTTCTTATAGCTTCCCTTAATTTTAGCCTTTTTAAGGCTTCCCCCGATTTTTAAGCTACCTATAGACTAAAAGCTATTTTACCTTTTAATATACAGACCTTATACAAACCTTTTATAGACCTCCTTTTTAATAAGGACTCTTTATTCTTTGTTATTATTTATTAGACTATTTATTATTTCCTTGCTTATTTTAAATTACTTCTTATTATATATAGGTTATTAGATAGCTACTAAAATAATAAAATAAGAGCTTTACTACTTAGTTACCTATTCCTGCCTTTTATTTATAAGCTGATTCTCTTTATACAAATTGCTCTCTTACTAAATACTTTAAACAGGCCTTCTTTACGTTTTAGAGCTTACTAAGTAGTTTAACGCGGCCTTTTTAAGCTTAGGCCGCTTTTAGCTTAAGCGGCCCGCGGCTTAAAGTAACATACTTTAAGCCTTAAGTATAAACAATAGCCTATTTATGTTCTTATCTACTAATACCCCTCTATTTAAATTAAAGAAACGGACTAATAAGCAAGGTAGCAGCTTATATATTTAATAAAAGCGGCGGAGCCGCCGCTAATATTAATATAAGCTTATAACGGGCATTTTAAATAGAAATTTAATATACTCTTCGTGCGTATATGTTCTTAATTAAGCATATTAATTGTTCGCGCTATTATTAATCCCGTAGGCGGGCGTTAAAATAGGGTCTTTTACGCGCTATGCGTATATACGCTTATTATTTTTTTTTACTTAATATACGCCCCTTAATATTTTTTAGTCCCGCTTTATTTTTCCCGCTTTATACTTTTTTTATATTATTCTTCTTTTATTTTCTTTATATTCTTATCGCCTTTTACCGCTATTATATAAAGGATAAATGTCCTTTTTAAACTTTAATCTAAGGCCGCTTTTTAAACTACTTAGTAAGGATATTAATAGCGCTAAAGGTTTAGCTTAGCGCGGTATTAAGTAGAAAATCCTATGCTATATATATATTAAGTAGATATTAAGTAATAATATACTTATATTCTTTTAACGTTGTTAAAACTAGATTTCTATACTTAAGTTATAATTATAGTAAGAATATATTATTAAATTATTATTTAGCTACTTTAATAACAGTATATATTGCTTATTCTTAAAGTACTTCTTTTTTCTATTATATAAGTAGCCCCGCGCTAGTTTTCTTTTAAGTTTATAGCCAACCTCTTTATAGCTTATTACTATTAATAAGAGCGCGGTTTATAAGCTTTATACTATTTAAAAAGAGTTATATAAGTTTAGTTAACTTATTAAGCGTCTTTACTATATAAAGCTTACTTTTATAGCAATAAAGCTTTAATAGCGTACTAAAGCTATTACTACTAAAGCTTTTACGTTTAATACTTTGCTTAAATACGCTATACTTAAAAAGAATATTAAGTTAATTGTTTTTGCTTTTACTGCTTTGTTAATTATATATATATAGCTTGTTAAGCTAATACTAAGTTTGCTAATAAGCTTAATAATATAATCATAGTTTTTTATTCAACTGTTTATAACTTAGCTTATAATATAAGAAATATAAAGAATATATTAACTATAATAGCCGATTATTTAAGCTTTAGTAGTTATAAGGGCTAAGATATTACTTTTAGCGGAGTTTTACTTAACTTTAATCCGATTTAAGCTTATATTCCTTTTTTACTACTTAATCCCTTACTTATTAAGGTCTTTATTCTTTTAAAAGACTTTAAAGCTATAGCTTAAGCTAAAAATAAAGCTTAAGCTAAGGCTTAATTTTAAACGTAGAAAAGGCCGGTTTAGGGCATTTAGTAAGAGACTAATTTATATAAAGAGAATTAGCTTATAGATAAAAGGCAAGAATAGGTAATTAGGTAGTAAAGCTCTTATTTCCTTTATTTTAGTAGTTATCTAATAGCTTAAATATAATTAGAAGTGATTTAAAATAAGCAGGGAAAAAATAAATAATTTAATAAAGAACAACGAATAACAAATAGTCCTTATTAAAGAGGAGGTCTATAAAAGGTCTGTATACTAAAAGGTAAAATAGCTTTTAGTCTATACGTAACTTAAAAAATAAGGGAAGTCTTAAGGAGGCCGAAATCAGGCAAAGCTTTAAGGAGGCTCGTGCTACTACTATTACTACTACTGCTGCTTCTGCTACTACTGCTAGTAACAGCGTATTTACTACTATATCGAGGAATAGATATAATATACCACCTTAAGTCGAGTCTTATTAAAGAGGGGAAAACTTAAATAGCTTAAATACCTATTCTAAGTTAGAGTTTATAAAAAACGGGTAAAGGTCCGTAATATTAATAAGACGAAGCTACTTTTAAAAGATAAGAAAGGGTTTATTTAGTAGTAATTTACATAAACCGTCTGCGACTTATTAATTTAAAGGGATAATATTAATAGTAAGTATATTCTAAAGGAATTCCTGCCTAGCATAGTA
The DNA here is from genome assembly GCA_027405785.1 of Ophiocordyceps robertsii. Lineage (NCBI taxonomy): Eukaryota > Fungi > Ascomycota > Sordariomycetes > Hypocreales > Ophiocordycipitaceae > Ophiocordyceps > Ophiocordyceps robertsii. The sequence continues at coordinate 4,929 of JAPEBW010001535.1, read as the reverse complement.
GTTGTGGATTTTAACGTGCTTTAAGGCCGTTTAAACCTTTAGGAATTTTAAGGTAATAAGGCGTAAAGTCTGTTTATTATTATAGAAAATCGTAAGAATTCGAATATTTAGTTTAAAGGAGATACTAATAAAGGAGATACTAAAAAAGAGGCGTAAAATTTAGATAGGTGCTTTTACTATATTTAAAAAGCTTAAAGCTCTGCTTTTATAAACAAGATAGAAACTATATATTGTTTTTTTAGTAGACTAAGCGATATATAATAGAAACCTTATTTTATTAGTAATCCTAAGTACTAAAAGTACTAATATTTCGTAAAGTAGATACTGCTAAATATAAAGGAGTAACTAGTAAAGTAAATACCGCTAGTTATAAGTTATAACTATTAAAGTAAATACCGGTAGTTTTAAAGAGAGACGATATAGCTTAATAGTTAAAGATAGCTAATATTAGCTATAAGCGGTATAAGTTAACTACGCTTATAATCGGCTTAAGTTAGCTTTAGCTAGCAACGGGATTAGTATTAAATAAATCGACTAATGCTTTATATAATTAACTAATAGTTCGTATAAAGCTAAGGTAAGAAGCTTTTTTTTAAAAGAGAATAAAATCTTATAAAAGGTTTTAAAATAAGGATATTTAGTTTTATAAGCTAGTTATAAGTAATAAAGTATATATTACTTATAACTAGTAATAAAGATAGCGTAAGCTATTTTTATTAGCTTAAAAAGTAGTTTCGTAACCTTATAAGTTATATAAAGTATACGTTATAGATTAATATATAAAAGCATAGAAAAGTATATAAAAAGAAAGCCTTTTAGTAGCCTTAAAAAGGTATAAAAGGAGGGTTTTCCTCCTTTTTCCCTTAACTCCTTTCCTTTTATTCTTTTTTCTTTTTTAGCTAGTTTTAACTTAAGAAATCCGTATAATAAAATACCCTTACCTTATTAAGTTTAGTAATTAACACAAAGTCTTTTTCTCCCTTTCTTACTATAACTTATAAACTTAATAAATTATATTAAGATACTTATCTTTACGAAAGATTAGTGTTTTAAAAATATAAAACTAGCTTATAATATATCTTACGACTTAAAACTTTAATAAAGAATACTTAGTATTTTATATACTAATTAAGTTCTTTAAGCTATTAAGTCAAAAGAAAGGTATTTATTATCATTACGTTTATCTAATTATAATAAATAAAAAAGGAAATATCTACTTTAACGATATTATAGCTACCTAATTAGCCGTAAGCTAGTTTAAAATATTTAAAGCTTTCTTATCTCTTTATAAGCTTTATAGATAGTAGTTTCATTTTAAAGATCAAAGCTCCCGAACTTAATACTAAAGAATTAGTAAAGATATAAAAGTTTATTACTTATCTTAAAGCTTGTTTTTAGTTTTATCTTATTATAATAAATTAAGAAGTAGTAAAGGTTATATTTATATTTAGTTACTTATAAGGCTTAGTACTAACGTAGTTTAAACCGATTTTAAGGGACTATATAGATACTAGTCTTAAAGATAAGAATTCTAAAACGAAGAATACTTTTAAGAATTTCGATAACTTTAAAGAAGCTTTACGAAAAACGTTTAGAATTATAGATAAGGAACGATTAAAAAAGCGTAAATTAAGAAGCCTTAAGCAAGTTATATCTTTCTTAGCTTATATAGCTCGATTTTAATAAATTACTTTTAAGCTTAAGTAAGAAGATAATGCCCTTATAGCGACTTTTTACTAAGGTTTTAAAGAAAACGTTAAAAACGAAATTTACCGCTTAGATAGCTAAAAATGCTTTAAGACTATATTAGTTTAGCAGTCTGGATAGACAATAAGTAATATAAACGCCGGTAGTTTAAAAAGCACTATTTAACTTAAAGCGGGGTTATTAAAAGAAATAATAAAAAGCAAAAGCGCGACTTAAGTAACGTAATAAACTTAAATACCCTTAAGGCGAGCTTACTAAAGCCCGCTAAAGAAAACTTATGAAATGCTTTAACTATAAGAAGGAAGGCTATATTATAAGAAATTATATTAAGAAGAAGAATTCTTTTAAGAGAAAAGAAATACTTATTTAAGAGAATAATACTCTTTTAGCTTATAATCTATAATATAATTTACTACTACCTTTTACTAAGAATACTAAAATCGACGCTAAGCTTCTTATATTAACCCTTAGTTTATTAAAGACTAGTTCGCCTATAAAGGGTCTTTATAAGAAAGACCTTAAGATAAAAATAAAAGCCGAAAGCTTAAACGATTAGTAAAGAAATACTTTTAAGACTAAGAATAATTATAAGTACGGAACTTCCTTTTTAGACTATTAATAAAGACGACGAAAATACACCTTATTTTAATATAAACGTTATGCTTTTAAATATAAAAGATAATAGTAGCTATAATCTAAAGAACTTTAAATTTAATAAAATAAACAAAGAGCTTACTTTTATATAAAAAGATTATAATAAGCCTTATACTCCTTTTATTAAGTATTTTAATATAGTTATTACTATTTAAGATAGGGCTTATAAGTAGCTCTCTTAGACTAAATACTTTAATAATAATTACCTTATATATAAGTTAAATAAGTAAGAAAGCAGCTAGTTTCTTAAACTAAGTAAAACTTATAATAAACCTGCTAAAACGACTAAAGAGCTTAAAACTAATACTAAGGTTTTTATTAGAAACCTTAAAAAGAATCTCGAAGCTAATAAAAAGGAACTTACGTAAAAAAACACTAATAACTAGATTAAAATTAAATAACTTTTACTTTTTAAGTAATATAATAAAACAACTATTAAAACCCTTTAAAATAGGAACTTAGCTTTTATAAATAAGATTATAAAGCGAGAGGAAGATTGTATATCTCTTTTTAAGTATATTACTAATTTAATTAAAGATAAAGACAATCTTAAGAAAAAGAATAATAAGCTAGCCGATAAGCTTAAGAAAAATATAAAATTCCTTAACCTAGCTATTAAAGATACGTTTAAACGATATAGCGAGTTTTTTAAGAAAATTTATAATCTTCGTATTAAGGTTAATAATTTAGAAATACTATATAAGGCCGAGTAAGTTTTAAATAGTATGCTTAAAAGCTAGTTATAAGCTTAGTAAGAAGAGATTAACGACTAAAAGTAATAAAAGGAAATAAATCGCAGTAAAGGTATTAATATTATTAGTAAAGCAGTTAAAAACTATAAAACTATTAAGAATTTGGTTTTTAAAGCTATTAAGCAGCTTCGTTATTTAGATAGACTAATTCTATAAAAAGAATTAAAATCTACCGATAAGTTAGTAAATAAGGCAAAAACCTAACGAGCTTAAGAATCATAAGGCTCTTCCTTAAGATAAAAAACTTATTTATATTAAATAATAATTCTCGAAGTATAAAAATAACCTTTTTATTAAAACTAAAAGAATATCACTATAACGTATTAATAGATTGCGGTGCGATAAGTAGCTATATTTTCCTTATAATAGTAAATCGTTTAAACTTATATTATAAAAGAAAAGATAAGTCTTATATACTACTTTTAGTAAAAAGATTACCCTTTAAGTATAATAACGGTAAGATTATATATAAGACGAATCCTCTTATATATACGATTAGGATTTATAACTTTTAAGATTCTTTTAACATCTTAGCTATTAGCTATAATATTATATAAAGACTACCTTTTTTATAGAAATATAATCTTAAAATAGATTAGGATAAAAGCCTTTTAAGGTTTAAAGACGATACTTTAAATATCCCTCTTTATATGTTAATAAAGGATAAACCTAAAACAAAACCCTTAAATAGTTTAAATATAGCAATACTTAATAATAAATATATAAAAATAGTAATAATAAAGATAATAAAGCTGCTTATATAAATAAAAATATCTTAATAAATAATAATAAGATTACTAAGTCGACTAAAGATAATATAACTACGATTAATATAATATATACGAAAATAATGCTAAACCTTAATAAAGATACTAAAACCCTAAAGATAATTATAATAATACTTATAATTTTTAAAAAGAAAATCTATTAAATACCTTAAAGGATATTAAGTAGTAATACCTTAAAAATAAAGATAAGATTAAGAAATAAAAGAAGAGAAGAAGACAAGATAATTTATATAAAGGCTTATAGTACTTAAAAGGTATTTTTAATTTAAAACACCGTAAAAGGTAAATATAGTATCTAAGACGGTAAGAAGGTACTATAAATTTAAAACACTTTAAGGATTATTATCTGAAAATACTTAAAAATATACTAAAAAGATATTTCGATATATTTACGCTACTACTTAAAGAAAAGCTACTATTAAGAGGTATTTAATACTACGCCTTACGTAGCGACTTAAAGTTATAGTAAAAGAAAATAGAGAAAAAGTAGCCTCTTAGTTAATAGCCTTTTTAAACGTTTACTTAAAAGCTAAAAAGAAACTTATAATTAAGAAGCTACTAGCTATAGTATAACTAAGCGTTAAAAGCAATATAAAAGTAAGCTAAGTAAAGCGGCTTAAGTAATACTTAGTTAATTAAGTAAAGTTAAGTATTATAAGATAAATAAAAGGCAGCGACTTAGCCTTATTATAAGCAAAAAGCTAATAGTACTTAAGGTTTAAACTAAGGTTTTTAGCCTCTTTTATTTATATTTTAAGCTACGAGTAAAAGTAATATAAGTATACTTTAAAGTAACGTTTATAATATTACTTACTTAAAAGGTATTACTCTTAAAAAGGCTATAAGTATACTTTTATATAGTAGTAAGACTATTACTATTTATAAGTAAGATAAAATTAAGCTTAGTAAAAGTTAGAATAAAGTTATTATTATTATTATTAAGATTAATAAGGTTTATATTAAAGCTAAGCGGGTAGCTACTTTTATCCTTAAAAGCCTTAATTTTAACTTTAGTACTATTCCTTTTT
>JAPEBW010001534.1:0-22578 GCA_027405785.1 Ophiocordyceps robertsii | reverse complement strand
ACTCTACCGAAATTTAATGCGGGGCTACTCTTATACTGTCTTATATCCTTATCGGCTGCATATCGGCGATAGCCTTATTTTTACCCTTAATATCTTTAATAAGGCTACTAGCTATAAAGGCCTACTAGCTATAAAGGCGCATACTAAAATCAGCTTGCTTTAAGTCGTCGTTAGCGTTATCCTCTATAAGGCTCTATAAGGAGCGAAGAAGCTATCGTAATACTACTCTTAAGCTTAAAAAAAGGCTCCTTACGAGCGCCTTAAGAACAACGACATAGCGCGCCGCTTAGAAATATTTAAGGCAGCCTATAGCAGAATTCGACCTTTTCTTAAGCATCTTTACTTATTGCAGGCATATAAGCGGCCCTTACTAGCTCGGTACATCGTAAACAGGGGGGGACATATAGCTATAGAAGGAGGAGCTCGGATTCTTTAATTTATACCGAAAAACGCTACTAATCGGGGTGTAGTTACTTTTTTATCTAAGGGGCATGTCTGCATTGATTTTTTTAGGACGTTGTGGATTAAGGCCTAAAAGCTAGTTAAAGTATTAGCTTAAGTTAGGCCTACTATAAACCCCCCGCGTTAAATTAATAAAGGGGGGATAACGGCGTTTTAATACTTTATAGTATTTATTATATTAGTAGGTTATTACCTTAAGGTAAGCTAAAAAGACAGTTTAATTAAGATACGTGCCCTTTAAGTTAAAGTATAACTAAGGCCTCCGCGTACGCTATTCTTTCTCCTTAGTATAATTATATTATAAAGTTAAACTATTATAAGCGTTTTAAGATTAAAAACTACCTTATTAATATAGCCGCCGTTTTTTACTTTTAAAGGTTCGCTTATACCTTACTTATATTACGGAGTTGATATAAAAGCGTTTTTCTTACTTTATTAATAAGTTTATATTTAATTATCGTATAGTAAATCGTTTTTTACTATTACTTAAAGTTAAAAAAAGGCGATACTACTTTAAGTATATTATAGTAAAATAGGAAGTCCTAAAAGCTTATAATACCGGTTTTTATTTAAGAATTTATAAAGCTTAAGTACTTAAATAGCGCTTTATAGTAGTTACGTACTAAGGCTTTATTAAACTAAAGCGGGAGGTTAGCGGGGTAAAGTATAGTTAAGCGCTACTTAATAAGCTCTTCTTTTAAGTTTTACTATTTAGCTTACTTTTTAAAGAGAATTTTCTTTATTCTCTTTATTTCTTAAAGCTTATTAATCCCGACTTAAGACTTTACCCCCCTTAGTGCCTTTATTAGTAGTAGCTTAAAGCGGGTAAGTCGCCTTATTTATTATTTATATTATTAAAGTAGCCTTATTATTAATATAAACGCGTATTAGATTTAATTTAAGATTTTAAAATCTTTTAGCCTCTTAAGAATATTAGCTATTCCTTAATTAAAGTAAAAGTCTATTAATAAGACTTAGGTTTTAGCTTTAAGTTAGTAAACTAAAGTAGCTTAGTAAGCTCTTATAATTATTTAAAGGTAAGCTATTTAATCCTATACTAGCTTCGCGGCTGTTTTTAAAAACTTCTTACTTATTAAAGTTATTTTATAAAATATAACTATAGCGTATAATATTAAGAACTAAATAACTTTACTATAAAGTTTTTAAGCCTTAAGTAAGGTATATTTTTATATAAACGCCGCGATTTTTATTAAGGCTAAATTCTACCTTTTTAACTTAGTATATAGTTTATTAAGGTACGCTTTTTATTAAAGCTTATAGTTTACTTATACCTTTAAGAGCTTAGCGTTTTAAACCGGCTAAACTATCGCGGTCTTAAGATAAATAAAAGTTATAATCGCCTTATATTTTCTTTTAAAGGATATAAGTTCCCTTTTTAAAGGCTTAAAGTTTACTACGAACTCTTTTACTTATATACTATATATTTTTTAAGCCGCTTTAAGCCGTGCTTTTATTAATCCCTCTTTAAGGCTATCGCTAAGAATATTTATATTATAGGCTTCGTTAATAATATAAACTCCTGTTAGCTTTTTTAGTCTTTTATTAAAAGGGGTTATATAGTAAATAAAATACAATTAAGGATACTAAAGAGCTTTAAAAGACCTTAATAGCAATTTATACTTATATAGCCCTCTTTTTATTAAAATAAAAGGTTAAGCGGCGCTTATTTATAAAGCTATAAGCTAGCTTTATAAAATACTTAAAGTAGCTTAAAAAGACTAGCTCTCTTAATAGTTTCTTATAGTTTATTATATTAAAAGCCCTTTTAATATTAAGCTAAAAAAACAATATAATCCCCCTTTTAGCTTATATTACGCATATTAGTTTTTTTACTTAAAGTATCGCTACTTTTATAAACCTCTTTTTCTTATTTTTAAACTACTCCTTAAGTAAGACCTTATTTACCTTTACTATAATTCTTAGCTCTTAAGCTAAAATCTATTTTAAGAGCTTACTTATTATTAATAAAAAAGAGATAAGCTTTTACCCCTTAGTAGTATAGTATACTTAAAGCTTTTATCTTAGCTTTAATAGCACTATTATATTTATAGATTAAAACTAAGTTAGAAAGTATAATATCTTTATATAAGCTATAAAGATTATTATTAGTAAGCTAAGAGTATAAGGCTATAAAGCTTAAAGAAGCTAAAAGGGACTTTATTTAAGCCCGCCGCTTTTTAGCTTACAATTTTACTTATAGCTTAAGATATATTTATAGGATTAATACACTGCTTAATAAATAAATCCTTTTTAGCTATAAGCTAAGGGAGTCTTAGTAGTATCGCGGCTTTAGCTAAAAAGAAACGTTTTGCTAAAAGCTAAGCCCTCTCTTTAAAGTTAAGGGTTTATTAGTATTTATAGCCCTTTTAAGTTAGTAGTAGTAAGTATACTAAGTTTAAAGGTAGCTTATTATATAACTACGCTTACTACTTAACGTTTTATAGCTTAGTGTTATTTATGCTAATCTCTTTAAGGAATTTCTTTTAGTATTTTTATCTTATTTTATATACGGCCCGCTTTTAAGCTATAGCCGCTTCTTATAGCGCTTCTTAATTTCCTTAAGTTTAATATCCTTTATAGCGCTTTTAAGCCCTCTTTATATTCTTAATAGCTTAAGTCGCTTTTAAAGTAAACTAAATATTACCTCTTAAGATAGCTTACTTTTTATATAAGACTATTGCGTAGGCAATCTTATTAAGTTCGTTATATAAGCTATTTACTTTTACGTTAATTTCTTATAAGCTATAAAGTATAAGCTACTATAACTTAAGTTAAGATTAGGTTTCCGCTTTAACCCTTTTTATTTCGCCTTTTTTTACTTTAGTATAACTATTACCTCCTTTAATCTTAAGCTTATTTTAAATAAGACTACTTATAAGATATAGTTAAATTTAGTAAAATCTAAATCCGGGCTTAAGAACTAAGCGGCTATTTTTACTATAGCTTATATAAAGTTAATTATACTATTCTTATAACTATATAAAAACGCGTGTGTTTACCTTTTAGTATAGCTAGTTTAAGTTAAAGCTATATAGCGACCTTAAAAAATTATATTACTTTATTAAAGGTTTAGTTATAGCTGTCTTAAAGTTAGTAATAAATATTAAAGTACTTAACGAAGACTCTTAAGTATTAGTTGCTAATTTCCTAGATAGCCTTAGCTAGACCTATTTCTATTCCCTTTAAAAGTAAGTATAAAAACCTTTACTTTATACTATAACTAAAAGTTTTCTTCTTTTAATCGCACTTAGTCTTTAATACTTATATCTTTACATTATGCTTTTTATAAACGTATATTGTATTTCGGCCCTTTTTATAAATAAGTTAGTATAGTGCGCTTTTTAAAGCTAAGGCCCCGGAGTCTTATATTTTCTTTACCGTTTAAAGCGCTATTATGTTATACTTCGCGCGGTAGCTAAAAGCTAATTATACAAGCTTATATCTTTTTTATATATTTTAGTAAAGGACTTTTAGTTTTATATATAAAGGGTTAAAGTAAGGTTTATTATCGTTTAAAATAAGGTAATAGCTTAAGTTAAAAGCAATATACTCCGTTATCTTATATATTATTTAATATTTCTTAAGTTAGCGCTTACTACTTAGGCTTTTATTAGTAAAGCTAAAAACTTTTAATTATCTTTTCCTAGTTATATAAAGCGCTTTTATACTTATATTAAAGCGGGTTTATAGCTTTTTATAAAGAGGAAAAAGACTAAAGGGTCTAGCTAGCTATAAGTATTAATAAAGCGTTATAAGCGGTTTAAGTCGTAATTTCTCGCCTTATCTTAACTTTTACTACTATAAGACATATATAGAACTATACTTAGTGCTGCCTGCTAATAGATATATAGTTATAAAGAATTTCGCCCTTTTTTACATAGTCTTTATCTTCTTTACTTATATATAAAGTCCCTTTATAATAAGTATAAAGCTATATTAAAGGATAACGCTTTATAATATACTTATATTTAAAATAGTTATAATATTAAGTAAGCTAAACTAATTTATTATATAGCTTATATTAAAATATTTAAGCTTTAAAAATTAAGCTTATATTACATAGCTTATTAGCCTTTATAAAGGTACTTATACTAATAATAAAGGTTATAGCTATAAATGTCTTAGTTTAAAATCGTATAGCTTTTACTTATATAACTTTTACTTTATTAATATTAGCGATCTTTTAAATTAAAAGTAATTTATTTATCTTAAAAATCCTTACTTTAATATTCTTTACTATTACTATATAAGACCGGCGCGCTATTACCGCTTTTAGCTTAAAGATACTTTTTACTTAGTCTTAGTTTTATTAATAAGGCTATACCGCTATATAAAACATAACCGCGATATCCTCGCTAAATAAGCGCCTTACCGATTAAGCGGAGGAGATATTAAATACTATATTAAATACCTTAATTATATCTTTTAGCTCTTAGTTTAAGATATTTAGTATTACCCTTATTAAGACTACTACTAACTTATGCTTATATTAAGGCAGGACCGGCTTTATTGCTATATTATAACGTGCTAGCCCTTTAAAGCCCGCTACTATTCTTACTTATATTTACTTAAGCCCCCTTAAGCCTTAAGCCTAGCTTTATTTAAGTTTCTTATAAATTGCTTTCTTTATCATACTTTAAAAAGCCTTATAAAGCTTAAGGTTAGCTTATACTATAGTTAGCGCGCTTTTAGCACGCCTTTTAACGTAAAAAAAGGTTTTAACTACTACTTATACTTAGTTAAACTATATATATAAAACTATCCTTACGATCTTATTATAAGCCTTTTCTTTATTAATATTATATATAGCTTAAGCAGGCTATATACTATTATCTTATAAAGGTATATTTAGCTTTTTATCTAAATATATAAAGCTTAAAGGCGTCTTTATTATAGAATTTAAACGGCTATACCTAGACTCCTTACTTTACCTTTAAGGAGCCTTATAAAACCCTATAATAAGAACGCTTAAAGTATATACTAAAAGCTCGCTTAAAGAGATATAACGAACATTATTAATCGGACCCCGCTAAGGTTTTTAAGATATAACTATAAAGGCTTAAGAGCTTACTTAACTATAGTTTACGATATTTTTAACTATAGAAAATACTATAAAAACTATTAAGCAGATTCCGTTAGTATCTTTAAAGAATAACTAAGGATTTCTACAGGATATCCTAACTATAGTTTAACCCGTTTTTAACTAAAAAAGCACCTTAAAAGATATAGGATAAACTTTACCGCGATTTTTAAGGGATATTTAAGGATATTAAAGGATTTCCTTAATTATAGTTTATAGTATTTTTAAGTAAGCTTATACTTAGTTTATTAAGCAATTTTATTAGGATATTTATAGTTTATTTATATCTTATAAATAAATAAAAGGATAATATATTTAAAGAACTTTAAAATTAGCTTAAAAACTAAGTATAAAGTAGCTAGCTATACCTTAAAGAATAAATAAGCTTTTTATAATTTCTAAACCTTTATTTATATATATATATAGTAATTAGTCCGTTATACTAGCTTAATTAGCGGTAATTAGTTTATAATACTAGCTTTAATTAGCGGTAATTAGTCTACGCTTTATCTTTTTATTTTTATACTATAAGGCATAGTAAATAGTAATAATTCCTACTTATTTTAATAAAAATCCCTTAAATATCCGCTAAGCTAAATGCGACTATATCGTACGATTAAATACTTATCTTATTAAAGGTTAAATACTAAATAGTATTTTCTTTAATAAGAAGCTCTTATTAGCCTTTAAGTTTAACTTTAATAATAACTACCTTTTACTTAACGCGCTTATAATAAAACTTTAAAATAAGTAGGCTATAAAAGCGGAAAAGGCCGCGGCTTACTAAGTATATTAGTTTAATAATCTCCCTTACCCTTTTATAAAGTACTATACCGCAATAGCCTATAAAGTTAAATAGGATATAAAATAAGTCTTACTTAGCTAAGCTAAGACTATTACTTTTTAAAAGGCAATCTGCTTTTAAAATACTAATAAAGGATAGACTACAAAACAATAAAACCTATATAATTAAGTAAACTAAATTCGGTATTACTTAAACGGATTAATTATCCTTTAAATAAAAGAAATAAGGATAAGCTAACCTTAAAACTATCCGGCTCCCCGCCCGCTTAATACCTTTTAGATTAAGCCTATAATAAAGTTACTTTTTTCTTAGGATAATAAGCTTAGCGGATATTTTTACTGTATATTTTTAATAAAGTTTAACTTAAGGGCCTTAACTAAAATTCCGCTTTAAAGGATACTTAGTAGTTTTTTAGTTTAGTATTACTATTTAGCTTTATCCGTTATAGCCGCGCTAATTAAAGCATTTTCGGGACTCTTAATTAATAAAAACGAGCCTTTTATACTAAGGGCCCCGCGGTATATTAAATTCCGGGATATATATAAAATAAAAGGTTAAGCGCTTAGCGAGAATATTAAAACTAAGACCTTAATAATAAGCGATAAAGATATAGTAAGTAATACCCTTAGTAAGCTAAACCTATCTATCCTTACCGCGTAAATATTAAGACTAAGTATAGCTTTAAGCTTTTTAATAAGAATAGTAGTAATATTAAATAAATAATTCCTTAGCCTCTTTTAAGTATTAAAATAAAAAAACGCGCTTATTAAGCCTTAAGAAAAACCTTAACTATAAGCTAAGGATATAAGGAGATTTAACTTATTAAGACCTTTAAAAGCATCTTTTAATAAAGTTTAAGAAGACGATAAAGCTAGTACGTTTTAAAAAGTAAACTATTTTATTTCCTTTATTTACCGAAATGCTAATAAAGGCGAGGCTTATATAGATAAATTAGCTATTTAATTACCTTTCTTTTTTTAAAGAAGTGCGGCGGAATAGTATTTTAAAGACCTTTTAGAACTATAATAAAAAGAGCTTAGCGAGCTTAGCGTTAAGCTAAGCTAATAGATCTCCGCCTTATAAAAACGGTTTAAAATCCGCTTAAATATAGCGATATAAGCACTTAATAAAGAGCACGTTACTATTAAAAATATAGTAATAAGATCTAACTTTAAGTTTTAGATATTATGCTTAAAATGTAAAGCTAAGGCCGCGCTTTACTAGCTAAATTACTTAACTATAGTTATTTACTAAAAGCTAAATGTTTATTTATAAGAATCCTTATAATATTTAGTAAGAAATAAGGATGTTAATAAATAGATTAATAAATATAAAGAAATTCTTTCTTAGCTATAACTTAAATATACTTAAAGATCTTAAAAGCACTTATTAATATAAAAGAAATAAGTTTAACTTATAAAAAGGTAAAAGCTAACTAGCCGTACTTTATACGCACTTAAAGAATAGTCTATATAAAAATAGTACTAATAGTATAGGCTAACTAAGTGCGGGGAATACGCTAAGTAAAAAGCCCCGCTTTCGGTCTTAACTTAATAAGTAGTTAATAGGCCCCCGTAACTAAAGCTAAGAGACTCTTCCTTTTATAAGCTTTAGTCTTTTAATAAAGTAAGCAGCTAAGTAATATTATAACCTATCGTACTATTTACTATCTTTACTACTTAATTAATAGTATCGCGAGACTGTCTTCTTATAGTCCGGGACGCCTTAGTTATTTATTAAGGGCTTGCTAAAGCTTTAAATTATGTTTTTAAACCGCTTAGTAAAAGTAGATATACTATAAGCCTTATAACGCCCGCTAGGTTAAGGAAGAAACCCGTTAAAATAGTTAAGAATATAAGCTAAAGTCTTTTAGCTTAAAAAAAGGAACCTTTAAGACTATATACTTATTAATACTAAAGCTAAAGTAAGTATACCTTATAACTAAGGAAAGAACTATAATAAAGACTAATAACTATTTAAAGGATAAAGAGTATAATATAGAAAAAGCTTAGTTAAATATTAATAAAAGCTTAAAAGAAACCGCAACCTATATTATAATAAACTTAGTTTAAGAAGCTAAGAAAGTATACGGATTTTATAGTAAAGTATTCCCTTTAAAGAATAAGCTTTATTAATATATTAAAAATAAAAACCCCCTAAACCTTAACTAAGATATTGCTATATAAAGATTTAGCTTAATATAGTAAGTAGTTATTTAAAAGCTATAAAGCGTTTAGATAATTAAGGCTTCCTTTAACGTTTAGCTATTAAGCCTTAATAAGCTATTACGATTTATTTATATACGTTTATTAATCTATAGAAAAAAAGGGCCTAAGATAAGCATTAAAGCTTATATAGATACTAAGGTAAACTAAAGCTTTATTTAAGCTAACTTAATAAAGACCTTTTAAGATATAACTATAAACTCCTCTTAACGAATTCTTATTTAAGAAGTAAGAAGGATAGCTACTATTAAATAAGTAGGATTTACTATATATATACTAAGAAAGCTAGATAGTAGCCTCGCGATTATATAAGTAAGGATTAGCGCTTAAATAGTAAAGCGCTTAGCGGCTAATATATTGCTTAGCTAAGACTTTTTAGTTTTTTATTAAGGGGACCTTATTAACTTTATATTAATCTTATAAATCGGGGCCTATAAAAAGATTAAAGCTAAAGTTAAGATAGTTTAGCTAAGACTAATATTTATAAATAAGTAATTTACTTAATTATTCGACGATTTTAGCTAGTTTTAGCTACGCCTTACTTATATAAGTCTAGGCACCGCTATTAAGCTATAATATAATATTTTTCCTTTACGACTTTAAGCTTACTTAAACGATAATATAAGATTATAAGAGCTTTATAGCGATAAACTATTTTAAGGAACTATTAGTACTTTGCTAAAGCTAAAAAGTAAGAATAATTATAGACCTTAATAAGCAGTTTTAGCTATATAAAGAAGTTAATGCTATTACTCTTTTAGCGGAAGCCCTTATAAAAATTCCGGATAAAATAAACCTTATTAAGTACTTTTTATAAAAGGATCTTATAGCAAACTATAAGCTTAAAATCGGCCGAACAAAAGACTTACTTAAACTTACTATTAATAAGGGCGTTTAAATCTATATTAAGGACTTAAAATATATATTAAAAGTCTAAGATATCTTTTAATCGTTTACCCGCCTTTAAAAGAATAAAGGAGTAGTATATATAAATAATTCCGAATATATATATTCTTTTAATAAAAGATAGTATTATTAATAAATCGTATTAAGATTATACTTATTAAGCGATAAAGATAAAAGGTAGTAAATTTAATATTAAGCTAGCTAACTATATAAAGACGATTAAAATAAGTTTATAAGCTAACTTTATTTATAGCGCTAGTATTTATAGGATAAAAGATAGTAAACGGAAAGGAAAAAGAATAAGTAGTTATAAACTTATTAAGGATTAACGCTATTCTTACTTTAAACGCTTACTTAATGCCTTTTTAAAGCAATATAATTTAACGCCTTTAAAGAAAGAGGTTTATTAATATAGTAAACGTATAATCGTTTTTCTATTAATTCTTAGTTTATTAAGACTACTAAGAAAGGTTTATAATTATAAGCTATTACAGGCTAAAAAGATTACTAATAATACTTATAAGCTTTAAAAACTCCTTAATATACGTTTAAAGGTTTATTAATAACGTCCTCCGTAAATATAAAGAATATATAGCGGCCTATATTAACGATATTATTATTTACTTTAATTTAGCTAAAGAATATCTTTAATATTTAAAGGCTATATTCCGCGCTTTTTATAATTATAATATTACTTTATTTAAACTAAAGTTCTTTTTAGCATACTTATTTATATAGCTCTTTAGATTTAATATAAATACTATTAGCTTAATAAATATAAATAAACATATATAAGCTTTAAAAGATATTACGTTTTTAAAGAACCTTTAATAACTTAAGAAATAGATTAGCCTTACTTAGTAGCTATGCTATATAGTCTTATATTTTACTAAGGAAGTTAATATTTTATAAAAATAAAAAACGGAGCTACTTTAAGTAAGATAAGAAAAAGGAGTCTCTTAAAGGAGCTAAGAACAGGCTTAATATACTATAAAAGCCGCTTTTTAGCTTACTTTAAAAGAAAAAGAGGCCTTCGCGGTTTTAACTAAGAAACTTACTAAGCTTTAAACGATTTACTACTTTAACCCCGCTTAATAACTATTTATTTAAATCGATATATCTTAAAAATATAAAGTAATAGCTATAGCTTTTATTATAGAATCTAAACGGCTATACCTAGACTCCTTACTTAACTTTTAAGAAAGCCTTATAAAACCCTATAATAAGAACGCTTAAAGCACGTACTATAAAGGCTCGCTTAAGGAGATATAACGAATATTACTAGTTAGACCCCGCTAAGGTCTTTAAGATAATACTATAAAGGATTAAAAGCCTACCTAACTATAGTTTATAATATCTTTAACTATAAAAGATATTATAAAAACTATTAAGCGGATTCCGCCGGTATTTTTAAGGGATTTCTAAGGATTTCTATAGGATATCCTAACTATAGTTTAACCTATTTCTAACTATAAAAGTACCCCGGAAGATATAGGATAAACCTTACCGCGATTTTTAAGGGATATCTAAGGATATTTAAAGGATTTCCTTAACTATAGTTTATAGTATTTTTAACCGGGCTTATACTTAGTTTATTAAGCGATTTTATAAGGATATTTACGGTTTATCTATATACTATAAATAGTATAGTTAAAGATCCTAATAATTAACTTAAAGAACTAAGTATAAAGTAGCTAGCTATATCTTTAAGAATAGTTAAGCTTTTTACTATTTCTAAACCTTTATATACGTTTATATATAGTAATTAGTTTATTATACCGGCCTAACTAATAATAATTAGTTTATAGTACCGGCCTTAACTAGTAGTAATTAGTCTATAATACCGGCCTTAACTAGCGGTAATTAGTCCGCGCCTTATCCCCTTATTCTTATACTATAAAGCATAGTAAATAGTAGTAATTCTTACTTATCTAAATAGAAATCCTTTAAATATCCGCTAAGCTAAGAGTAACTATATTACACGATTAAATACTTATCTTATAAGAAGTTAAATACTAAATGTTATTTTCTTTAATAAGAAGCTCTTATTAGCCTTTAAGTTTAACCTTAATAATAAGCACGTTTTCCTTAATACGCTTATAATAAAACTTTAAGACAAGTAGGCTATAAGAGTAAAAAAGGCCGCGGCTTACTAAGTATACCGGTTTAATAATCTCTTTTACCCTTTTTTAAGGTACTATACTATAATAGCTTATAAGGCTAAACGGGATATAAAATAGGTCCCGCTTAGCTAAGCTAAGACTACTACCCTTTAAAAGATAATCCGCTTTTAAAATACTAACAAAAGATAGACTATAAAACGATAAAATCTATATAACTAAGTAAACTAGATTTAGTATTACCCGGATAGATTAATTATCCTTTAAATAAAAAAAGTAAAGATAAGCTAACTTTAAAACTATCTAGCTCTTTACTTACTAAATACTCTCCGGATTAAGCTTATAATAAAGTTACTTTTTCCTTAAGACGATAAGCTTAGCGGATATTTTTACTATATACTACTAATAAAGTTTAGCTTAAAGGCCTTAACTAAAAATCTACCTTAAAGGATACTTAGTAGTTTCTTAGTTTAGTATTACTATTTAGCCTTATCCGCTATAGCCGCGCTAACTAAGGCATTTTCGGGACTCTTAATTAATAAAAATAAGCCTCTTACGCCTAAGGCCTTATAATATATTAGATTTTAAGACGTATATAAAATAGAAAGTTAAGCGCTTAGTAAAAGTATTAAGACTAAGACCTTAATAATAAGTAATAAAGATATAGTAAGCAATACCCTAAGCGGGCTAAACCTATTTATATTAAGCGCGTAGATACTAAGACTAAGTATAGCTTTAAGCCCCTTAATAAAAATAGTAGTAATATTAAATAAATAATTCCTTCGTCTTTTTTAAGCACTAAGAAAAAAAGATATACTTACTAAGCCTAAAGAAAAACCTTAACTATAAGCTAAGAATATAAGGAGATTTAACTTATTAAGACTTTTAAAAGCATCCTTTAATAAAGTTTAAAAAAATAATAAAGCTAATATATTTTAAAGAGTAAACTATTTTATCGACTTTATCCGCCGAAATACTAGTAAAAGCAAGGCCTATATAGACGAATTAGCTATTTAATTGCCCTCCTTCCTTTAAGGAAGTACGGCGGAATAATATTCCTAGGACCTCTTAAAACTATAATAAAAAGAACTTAGCGAGCTTAGTATTAAACTAAGCCGATAGATATCTACCTTATAAAAACGGTTTCGAATCCGCTTAAATATAGCGATATAAGCACTTAATAAAGAGCACTTTACTATTAAAGATATAGTAGCGAGATCTAACTTTAAGTTTTAAATATCGCGCTTATAACGTAAAGCTAAGGCCGCGCTTTACTAGCTAGATTACTTAACTATAATAATCTACTAAAAGCTGGATATCTACTTATAAGAATCCTTATAACGTTTAATAGGAAACGAGGATATTAATAAATAGATTAATAAATATAAGGAAATTCTTCCTTAGTTATAAGTTAAATATACTTAAAGATCTTAAAAGTAATTACTAACGTAAAAGAAATACGTTTAACTTATAAAAAGGTAAAGGCTAACTAGCTATACCTTATACGCACTTAAAAGATAGTTTAAGACGCCCTGGCTATCTATTAAAAGCTTACCGGGACTAAGGGTTATATTTTTAAACCGCTTAGTAAAGGCGGATATACTTTAGGCTTTATAGCGCTCGCTAGGTTAAGGAGGAAACCCGCTTAAATAGCTAAGAATATAAGCTAAGGTCCTCCGGCTTAAGAGAAAAGGGACCTTTAAGACTATATACTTATTAACGCTAAAGCTAAAATAGGCATACCCCGCGATTAAGGAAAGAACTATAATAAAAACTAACGACTATTTAAAGGATAAAGAGTACGATATAGAAAAAGCTTAGTTAGATACCGATAAAAGCTTAAAGGAAACCGTAATCTATATTATAGTAAACTTAGTATAGGAGGCCGATAAAGCATGCGGATTTTATAGTAAAGCATTCCCCTTAAAGAATAAGCTTTATTAATATATTAAAGATAAACACCCCCTTAACTTTAACTAAAACATTACTATATAAGCATATAGCTTAGTATAGTAAGTAGTTATTTAAAAGCTATAAAGCGTTTAAATAGTTAAGGCTTCCCTTAACGTTTAGCTATTAAACCTTAATAAGCTATTATAATTTACCTACGCACGCTTATTAGTTTATAGAAAAGAAAGGTCTAAGATAAGTATTAAAGCCTATATAAATATTAAGGTAAACCGAAGCCTTATTTAAGCTAACTTAGTAAAGACCTTTTAAGATATAACTATAAACTCCTCTTAACGAATTCTTATCTAAAAAGTAAGAAAGATAGCTATTATTAAATAAGCGGAATTTACCGCGTATATACTAAGAAGGCTAAACAGTAGCCTTACGGTCGTATAAGTAAGGATCGGCGCTTAAATAATAAAACGCTTAGCGGCTAATATATTACTTAGCTAAGACTTTTTAGTTCTTTACTAAAAGGACCTTATTAACTTTACGTTAGTCTTATAAATCGGGGCTAATAAAAGAATTAAAGCCGAAGTTAAGATAGTCCGGCTAAGACTAGCGATATATAGATAGGTAATTTACTTAGTTATTACGACGATTTTAGCTAGTTTTAGCTACGCCCTACCTATATAAGTCCGGGCGCCCCCGTTAAGGCGTAATATAATATTTTTCCTTAATAACCTTAAGCTCGCCCGGATAATAATATAGGATTATAAGAGCTTTATAGCGATAAACTATTTTAAAGAACTACTAATACTCCGCTAAGGCTAAAAGGTAAGGATAATTACGGACCTTAATAAGTAGTTTTAGCTATATAAAGAGGTTAATACTACTACTCTTTCAGCGGAAGCCTTTATAGAAAATTTAAATAAAATAGACCCCGCTAAGGACTTTTTATAAAAAGATCTTACTATAAACTATAAACTTAAAATCGGCCGAACTAAGAACTTACCTAAACTTACTACTAATAAGGGCGTCCGGATTTACGCTAAAGACTTAAAATACGTATTAAAAGTCTAAGATATCTTTTAATCGTTTCCTTATTTTTAAAAGGATAAAGAAGTAGTATATATAAATAAATCCGAATATATATATATTTCTTTAGTAAAAGGATAGTAATACTAATAAGTCGTATTAAGATTATACCTATTAAGCGATAAAGATAAGAAGGGGGTAAATATAATATTTAGCTAGCTAATTATTAAAGGCCGATTAAAACGAGTTTATAGGCTAACCCCGTTTACGGCGCTAGTATTCGTAGTATAAAAGATAGTAAATAGAAAGGAAAAGAAAGAAGTAGTTATAAACTTATAGAGGATTAACGCTATTACTACCTTAAACGCTTACTTAATGCCCTTTTAAATCGATATAATTAAACGCCTTTAAAGAAAGAAGTTTATTAATATAGTAAACGCACGATCGTTTTTCTACTAGTTTTTAATCTACTAAGACTACTAAAAAAGGTTTATAGTTATAAGCTATCGCGGGCTAAAAAGATTATTAATAATACTTATAGGCTTTAAAAACTCCTTAGTATACGTCTAAAGGTTTATCGATAATATCTTTTATAAATACTAAGAATACGCGGCGGCCTATATCGACGATATTATTATTTACTTTAACACGGCCGAAGAACACGTTTAATATTTAAAGGCTATATTCCGGGCCTTTTACGACTATAATATTACCTTATCCGGACTAAAGTCCTTTTTAATATACTTATCTATATAGCTTTAGATTTAAAGTAAACGCTATTAGCTTAATAAATATAAATAAACGCGTGCGAGCTTTAAGGGATATCGCGTTCTTAAAGAACCTTTAATAGCTTAAGAAATAAATCGGCCTTATTAAGTAGCTACGCTATATAGTCCCGCATTTTACTAAAAAAGTTAACGTCTTATAAAAATAAAAAACGGAGCTACTTTAAGTAGGATAAGAAGAAGGAGTCCTTTTAAGGGACTAAGGATAAGCTTAATACGCCGCGAAAGCCGCTTTTTAGCCTACTTTAGAAAAAGAAAAGGCCTTTACGATTTTAACTAAGAAGCTTACTAAGCTTTAAACGATTTACTACTTCGACCCCGCCCGATAACTATTTATCTAAATCGATATATCTTAAGAATATAAAGTAGCGGCTATAGCTTTTTACTTAAAAGAAGGCACGGAATAAAATAAAAAGACGCTATTAGCCTAGACTAAGGTTTAGCTTATTATTTATTTAAGCCGCGCCCTTTAAGGCGGAGAACCTTAATATTAGCTTATAAAACTTAAAGTAGCTAGTTTAGTATAAGCAATATATAAGTTACGCACTATAGTACTATTTATAAAAACGCTATAAGTAGTTATCTTTATTAACTATATAAGTACTTACGGAATTATATATTAAAAATCCTTGTTCTTTATTAATATAAAATTTAACGATAAGCTAGTCCTCGCGTTTTAATACTTAAGCTAATTCTTACTTAAGGAATACTATATCCTAAGCGTCGAAAACGTTATACCGGACGCGCTCTTATATTTACTATACTAAGACGATAAGCCGGTATCTTTAAACTAAGAAGGGGAATTAAAACGTATTTAAGAAGATAAGATAATAGACCGCGTATTTCTTTATATAGAAGTATTAATCGAATTACCGCTCCGCTAAAATATAATCGATAGATATATAAAAGATATATAGTAAGTAAAAGTTATAGCGTAGCTTAGCGATAAGGATAAGGTCCCCGGACTTTTATTCCTCCGGTTATAAAGGTTGCTATACTTTATAAAGAACGATAAATACTAAAGACTATATATTTTTAAGACCTACGCTAAAAGGATAGTTAAAGACGCTTACGCTAAATATTTTTATACTAGCTATACTTATATATAGTAAGATCTATTAAAAATCTTCTAAATCCTATAGCTTAGTAAATATATAAATAAGGTCGTAGATAGCTATAATGCTTATTACTATAACTAAACTAATTAAGCTAAGATAGTAAAGTAGCTTATCCCGATTTAAAGCCTGCCGGTTCTATACTATATAATAGTAATAGACTTTATTACCGGGCTTTTAGTAGTTTATACTAAATGATCCTTATAAAAAGATCTTATAAGGAACTTCTTTAATACTTTACTAACTATAACTAATAAATTCTTAAAAATATATCTCCTTATCTTAAGCAATAACTAGTTTATAGCGGAAGACTAAGTATAAGCATTATATACTAAACTACTCCGCGCTAATTAAGGGATTTTAAAGGGGATAATCTTTAACCGGGATATAAAGTTTACCTTAGCTTTTTAGTAAACCTTATAGTAAGCCTTTAGATCGAAGCTTCTTATATCTACCGCTTAACACTCTTAAACTAATAGCTTATCGGAAAGACGGAACTAAACTATAAAGATTATGCTACGATTCTTTACCGCTAATTTCCTAGACTTATACTAGACCGATACGCTAGTCGCCTTTTAGTTTAGCCTTAATAATTCCTTCTCTTTAGTAATTTACGCAGCCCTTAATAAGCTTATTATAAGGATAAGAATAGATAATAGCCTTTACTTTCTTAATAACTACTTATACTTATAAAACTAAGAGGCCTTATAAGAAAAAGCTAAGTTAGCTATTACTTATACTTAAGCTACTATAAAGGATAAATATAATAAGAAATACCACTTACTAAAATTTAAGCCTAGCGATTAAGTTTAGCTATAGCTTAATAAAGGCTATTATATTATAAATAGCAAACTAGCAAAGCTTTAAAAAAGATATACTAAGCCGTTTTAAGTTACTACTAAAGTAAGATAGCTTATATACTAGCTAGATATAAAAAGGTCCTTTAATATTTATTTAGTCGTTTTAGTAGTAAAACTACGCTTAGCGGATAAGCTAGCTATATACTTAAGACTAGTTTAAGATAAAAAAATACTTTACTTAAACGAGTAAGAAGTAAAATAAATCTTATAAAGCTATATAATAAAAAAAGGCAGCGGAAAGCTAAAAAAGGAGTTTCTTATAGCTTAAAAAGGCTAGCTTAGTAGCTATAACTTATAAGTAAACGAAAAAGCGGTCTTCTTACTAAAGATTATAAAGGCCTTTAAAAAAGTATAAAAGGAGTTAGCTACTTAAGTAGTTTAAATAAAAGCATAACGCGCGGCCTTTATAACTTAATATAAAACTCTTTAACTAAAAGAATTAAGCGGTTAAGCCTAGGTATAAGGCTTAAAAGCTACTATAAGTTATAAGAAACTATAACTTACTATACTTAAAGTAATTAGTAATTTTAATAATAATATACCGCCGTTTACCTTTAATAACAAGGCCCTTTTAGCTTTATAATATACTTATTTAAATTCTCTCCGCCGCTTACCTTTTCTTCCTTCCTTTTTTCTTTTTATAACTATATTTCCCTTTACCGCTAGCTATAGCCCGCCGCACCTTACTTACTTTTATATATATAACCTTTACTACCTTAAGCTTATAATCTTTATACTTTTATTTTAAGTCTTTTTATTACGGAATCTAAACGGCTACGCTTAGACTCCTTACTTTACTCTTAAGGAAGCCTTACGGAACCCCGCGATAAGAACGCTTTAAGCACGCACTATAAAAGCTTACCTAAGGAGATATAACGAACATTACTAGTCGGACCCCGCTAAGGTTTCTAAGATATAACTATAAAGAGTTAGGAGCCTACCTAACTATAGTTTACGATATCTTTAACTATAAAAGATACCGTAAAAACTATTAAGCGGATTCCGCTAGTATCTTTAAAGGATTTTTAAGGATTTCCGCAGGATATCCTAACTATAGTTTAACCCGTTTTTAACTATAAAAGCACCTTAAAAGATATAGGATAAACCTTACCGCAATTTTTAAGGGATATTTAAAGATATTTATAGGATTTCCCTAACTATAGTTTATAGTGTTTTTAACTAGGCTTATACTTAGTTTATTAAGTAATTTTATAAGGATATCTACGGTTTATTTTATATACTACGGATAGCATAGTTAGAGATCCTTAAAATTAGCTTAAAGAACTAAGTATAAAGTAGCTAGCTATGCCTTTAAGAATAAATAAGCTTTTTACTATTTTTAAACCCTTATATACGTTTATATATAGTAATTAGTCCGTTATACCGGCCTAACCGGCGGTAATTAGTTTATAGTACCGGCCTTAACTAGCGGTAATTAGTTTATAGTACCGGCCCCGACTGGCGGTAATTAGTCCGCGCCTTATCCCCTTATCCTTACGCCGTAAGGCGTAGTAAGAGCTTTATATAAAGGATAAAGGAGGTCGCTAACTTCCTTTAAATAGTAATTACTCCGTTATAAGTAAGATAAAAGGAGATAGTAAACCGGTTTTATATACTAGTAAAAAGACTTTAAGTAAGCGATAAGGTATAGCTAAATATAAAGAAGTATATTATAAATAAGCCTTACTAAAAGCTTAATTAGCTATACTAAAAGTATACTATAATAAGAGTATTTAGCTTATATAGTAAAACTTAATATATTAAGGAGGGTATATAAAAGACTATATATAAAGTTCCTTTACTATATAGTAGATAACCCCTTACTTAGCTAAGTAGTCGATAACTATTAAGTACTGCGAATAATTAAAGAAGATAATAAACTAAAGTACGTTATAAAGAAGATTAAGTAAGCTTAGTAAAGATAAATTAAAAAAGGGAGATAGCGCTAAGTCTTAATAAAGTAATATAAGTATGCTAATTTAATATAATAGCTAATTAGCGACTTTTAAGATATAATCGCTTTAAAGAAATTTAAAAGACGATATAGTAATATAATAAAAAACATAAGGGCGAGGCGGAAAGATAATAGTAAGCCGAGCTAAAGAGTAAGAGATAGGATAAAAAAAGTAGCGAAGAAAAAGAGGAAAACCGGGAAAAATAAAAAGGAGTTTTAAGCTATACTTAGTAAACGTTAAGACGATTTTAAACAATAAGTATAAGGAGGATACGCTATAAACGCGCACTAAGTATAAATAATAATAAGATAGATAAAAGATATAATAAAATATAACAAGATATAAAGTAAATATAGATAAAATATATAAGAAACTATAACTTAATTAAAGTAAACTACTTACTACTTACTAATACTAATAAATTAACCTTAAATATTAAAGTATATTTAGGCCTAGCGCGCTATAATAGTAATATAAGCTAACTTTATATACTATAGTAATTATTAATAATATTCTTTTAGCTAGCGTTTATTAAAGATTAAAGAATATATATATAAGTTAATATAGTAATCCTTAAACGTCCTTTAAGATATATAGTCTTAAAACGCGTTCGTAGTAGCGACTATATCGCTAATATATTTATATTGCGTTAGTATTATATTACATATAGTTTAAAAACGGGGATATATAAGTAAATAGCATAATCTAGTGCGGGCGTAAGCAAAATAACTATAAGCATAAGGCGAGGCTTAATTTTAATAAGCCTTATACTAAGTATTTATATTAAGAGACGCTATACGTCCGATATATATAAAGTAAGGGGGGCGCTATATAGTAGTGCTATATATCGCGCTCCGCTTACTAAGCGATAGCGGTAGGCGCGAAGACTAATATAAAGGCGGTAGCGTATAGTTACTAGGCGTGCTAAGGGGCGCCGGATAAGTAGACGCTTATAATATAGTAGGAAATAAGGCGCGGGGGGTTATAGTAGATATATTAAGGCGCGGCGCGGCGAAGCTATTATAAGAGGGGGCGCGCGTATAGGTAAATTAGTAATTAAAGAAGGAAAAGAAAGAAAAGAAAGAGAGGGAAAGAGAAAGGGTATTTATACTTAAAGACTATAAGCGGTAAGAAGGTAAAACGTGCCTTAAGCACTAATATTAGTAGTAAGCGGAGGAGATATATTATACCGCCTTAGCGCTATTAAGGATAACGTAGCGGCGCGGATAGGCGAGCGTATAACGTATTTAACACCTTAATATAACGTTATTTAAGGGGAGGCGTCGGCGTATAATTCTAAGCATAATAAGGATAACTATACTAATTAATATTAAGCGCGGAGCGGGGGGCGGGGCGCTAATATTATATACCTTAGTGCGCGATAGCTTAAATAAGGGATAGTATTATAAGCTATGCTATAAAAAAAGCTATTTTAGTATATAATTATAAGTATAATAAGGACGACTATATTAATTAATATTAAGCGTAAAGCGGGGGGCGGGGCGCTAACGTTATATACCTTAAAATACGACGGCTTAAAAGGGGGATAGAATTATAAGCTATACTATAAAAAGAGCTATAGTTATACTATAGCGAATAACTTAAAGTCGGGCTAATATACGGCTAAAGTCGTATAAGACTTTACTTAAACTTAGCTTAAGTTCGACTTAAACTTAACTTAAGTACGGGCTACTTAGGCGACCCTTATAAAGTACGAAGCTACGTAGCTTAAATAAAGATTTCCCCGTTCCCTTTTTAGCTTTAAATAAATAATTATTAAGCTACGTGCTATTAAACTAAGTATATATAGGCCTTTAATAAATACTAAACGATATTTTCTTTAATAAGAAGCTCTTATTAGCCTTTAAGTCTAACCTTAATAATAAGTACCTCTTCCTTAACGCGCTTATAATAAAACTTTAAGATAAGTAGGCCGTAAAAGCGGAAAAGGCCGCGGCTTATTAAGTATATTAGTTTAATAATCTCCTTTACCCCTTTTAAGGTACTATACCGCGATAGCTTATAAAGCTAAATATAAGAGAGTGATTTTACTACTTTAATAAATTCGCTATTTAATCCTTACCTAATTAGCTAAGTATAAGGGGGTGTATAAATTATATAAAAACCCGTATTAAATAGCCTAGCTTCGGCTTGTTATTATCTAGGTCCTTACGTCCTTATATAATGTCTATAACGTTATATACAGAACTAAGGAGGTTAAGGTGGCTAGATAAAATAAGGATCCGCCTAGACCTAAACTAACCTTAACTAACTTTAAACACGAATTGCTATATAAGAAAGAGATATCTAGCTACGGGGTAAAATATTTTAAAATTAACATTCCTCGGGCTTTAAAACCGCCCGAAGGCCGGTCCGGATATGTTACTCCGTTCCCTTATATTTATCTATAAAAGGCGAATCTCCCGCTACTAAATAGCTAGAGATTTTATAAGCACTTACGCACTTAATTCTTTATTAATCAATTCTAGCTAAATCCTGCCTTATATAACATCGACTCCTCTATTATATAACATTACGTAATCTCCTGATTTCCCTATAATTTCGCTGCTGCTCTAACCTTTAATAGGTTATAAGCCTGGCTTAGCTTACTACGCCGGGAAATCAATTTCTTTTTTAACTAACTTTAGAAAATTCCGAGAAAAATACGACACCTTTCCTTAACTACCCGTCTAACTATCCTTTAAATTCGACGTTGACTAAACGACTAAATCTCTTAGAATCTATACCTAAAGATATCTTAACCTTAATTACCTCCTTTAATCTCTTTCCTTTTTTAGAAATCCCCCTATCTATACAACATTCTCTTAAAATTCACTCTTTTCCGCTAAGGCCCCTTTCTTCCTTAAGAATTTGCCTAGAATTTCCTTTACTAATCCCCACCGACTTCCTTTATCTTTCGACCCTTCTTAAGTTAAAAATTAACTTTTCTTTACTTACTTATTCTATCTTACTAAAGATATATAAAATAGTAGGCTAGAAAGAATACGAGTTTTCTAAGTTAAAGGGTAATTTTAATTACACCTTATAGACTACTAAAATGCAAGCAATTCTTATTAAAGAAAAGCTTATAGCTGCTTTAAAGCAAGCAAATTATATAAAGACGGAAGAGGCTCTTACTTTAATTTTCCTACGCTTAAAGGACGGTCCCTTAATATAGATAAAGCACGTAACTACTGCTAAAGATATTTAGGAAGAGCTATAAAAGCTATATAATCCCTTAAATTTCTCGTTAAATTATTTCCTTATAAAACAGCTTTTTAACTTAAGTCCTTCCGACTTATAGTTAGAGAAATAC